>ASXC01001686.1:0-24408 GCA_000411055.1 Leavenworthia alabamica | reverse complement strand
CAGCGGGTTGTTCCAGAAACAACTCCGCTCTGATACCAAACTGACACAACCCCTCCACGGGGTTACGTCATAAACCCGTAAAACCGAATATTTAAAAACGTTTTCATAAACCATAATATAACATATGCAGCGGAAATACATATATACAATACTATATCAGATACCCGCACCGGTATCCAAAACACGAGTCCGATAAGGACTAATATACACCCAAAATACGAGACTAGTCGACCCCCTATGTCATCTCTTCGTTCTAGTCCTGGGTTCACGCTCCTAGCCTCACTTCTCTTTACCTGCACCCAAAAGAGAGTGATCAATATATCACAATACTGAGTGAGGCGCAACTCCCGAGTACCGGCTATGCTACAGATTCCGGACGGTCGGGTAACCAGCGGTGTATCCTCCCGATACTAAAGATATATACCATATATATATATATATATATATATATAAGT
The DNA here is from genome assembly GCA_000411055.1 of Leavenworthia alabamica. NCBI lineage: Eukaryota > Viridiplantae > Streptophyta > Magnoliopsida > Brassicales > Brassicaceae > Leavenworthia > Leavenworthia alabamica. The sequence continues at coordinate 23,953 of ASXC01001686.1, read as the reverse complement.
TAAATCCAAGAAAATGATGGGGAGATAGTGAAGCTTCTAAAAGACATGTTGATGACTTATCTCTTTAGAAAATAACAAAATTAGAGGTGGGTTCATGGAAACTTTAGAATGATTTGGACCAGTGGTGGGCATTATAAAGTTGCAATAAAACTTTAACATCACTTTGGAGAGGTCATTAAGACAAAAGTACATACATTTATTTCATTACTTTTTTGGAGATGAAAGTATTTGCATGCTTTGTCTCCTTCTCATCTTCAATAATTCAAGATATTTTTGGATCATTTCAATATCACATAAATGGGAGATAAAAGTTTATGTGTACACATATATATAAAATCATATATGCTTTTACACTAGCAAATATAATATACACTGTATGTTAAATTTACATAGACTGAAGATTAAAAGAAAACAATATTTTCATAATTTGTACTAATTAAACAAATTTTACCCTATATGTAGTTAAAAGAAACTGACATCTTCAAATCTTGACACGTTATCTTTTGTATATGTGTCTTTTTTATAATTTTTTACTTTATTTTTTAAAATAATTTATTTCAAAATTTAAACAACCATTGTAAAAACAACCATTTTAATTTTCATTTCTCTCTTCTTATGTTCTCCTACAAAATTATTTATAAAATCTACAAAAAAATTAGTAGATCTTTATTTATATTTTTTTTTATGATTGTTACAAAATTTATGTTTAAAATTAAATAAATAGGATATGTAATTTACTTTTATATTTCTGTCATTTTTTATTAGTTTAGTTTTCTACCTGTATCTACTTTTTTTTATTTTGTTTCTCAATTTTTACCCGTAATCATTTTTGTGTTTTATTAAAAATCCGTAATCATTTTCTGTGTTTTATTAAAAAACTATAAATCTAGAAAAATAGCAACATTGATCTATCATATATGAAAAAATCAATATATATAGCGTATATCATGACAAGTTTTCTACTTTTTCCAACCATGTAATATACTTTATCACGTGTTACGTAGAAATATGTATATTTTGTTTTAATGCACTTATTTAAGACTATCAAATGAAAAAATCATTTGAATTACAAACAACTATTTTGCAATAATTTTATTATGAAAATATAAACACTTCAAAAAGTATTTTTTGGAACTTAAATTTGTAAATAAATATTTTGAATATAAAAATATCAATGAATTATTTAACTGACTATCATATATTTATTTTGTATAAATAAATATTGCTGAATTTAATTCTATCAATTATCAGTTTTTATTTATATTAATCTAAATAATTAAATTATAAAATAGATATAATTTATTTAAAACTTATTTATTTATTTATTATAATTGTTATGAATTGTATCCGTGCATGGCAAAAAGCTCGATACTAGTTTATTATATAACAAAAGTATTATTAAACTTAAAACTATTTATCTAACATTAGACTAGTCTTGTAAATCAGATATCATAATATGAAATAACTACAAGAAAATAGATCTAGTTTATAGTTTTGTTTTTTAACTAACTCGGAAAAAAGAATGGGCCACTCAGCTTCTTTTTCTAAATAACTTATCTGTCTTAATTATATTTTATACATGTGCTACAATCACAAAGAAAAGTAAGACAAAACATGTGCTATAGTCACAACAAAATTAAAGATGAACGTGTCGTAGAAATCGGCTTAGGTGAACGTTTAATTTTTCAAAAAAAATAGATTGATAAAGTCTTGACCAATTGTATAGTCTACTTCAAAAATCACGACCGTTTATTCCGGGGAATCCAACAAAGATGGAAACTGGAGTAACATTAGCCATAAACTGTTATATGGTCAAATTAAGTTTTTGTTGGTATATGCAATCAGTCAAATGATGTTAAAATGTGCTTTCACGGAACGTTGGACTTTCATATATCGGACAATTACGTGTTATTTCAGAACACGGAGTTAATAGAGGCATGGGCATTCGGATACTCAGTCGAGTTTGGGTAGTATTCAGTTGGGTTTGGATTTTTTGGGTATATAAATCTTATACCCGGGTTCGGTTCGGTTCAAAGTAGTATCCAATCGAATTCGGATAAAATAGTATAAATTATATACTATCGGGTATATTGTATCCAAAATGTCATAAACGTTATCAATAAAATAAAGAATATGAAACTAATAAATTAAAATAAATTTAAACTTTAAGAAAACAAAAAAATTTAGAACAATTTCTACATAATTTGCATCAATAAGAGAAAACAAAAAAGTTTAGAGCAATTTCTACTTAATTTACTTCAACACTAACGTAAATCCAAAATTAGTAACATCTTCAAGTAATAATAAATGACATGCTAATAGTTTGGAATACGTGATTATCAAAGAAACATTATTGAAGAAGCTGGCTTTTCAATCAAACCAGTGAACCACCACTAAGATAAGTTTTTAAAAATTTATAGTTGATTATAAAAATGTAAATGAGATTAAGAAAATAAAGTAATAGAAAAAAAAAAATATCAAAAAAAAAACAAAAAAAAAACAAAAAAAAACTAATAGAAGAACATAGGTTTAATTTTCGGATAATATCCGAACCAGAATCTGAACCCACGGATCTAAAATATTATGACCTATCGGATATATTAGGAATATCCGAACTCGAACCGAACCCAAAAATTCGGATCGATATCGGTTCCAGTTTTCGGGTAAGAGTAATTTGCCCATGCCTAGATAAGCTTTGTTATTCAAAGTGTGGCTCGACACGGCGCTATTACTTACAAATTTAATTGGAAAACCTTACATGTAATGACTGAAAACGTTTTACACATGTTTTTTCTGTATAAGTTTGGTAAAAACTTATTCATTATCCCCATTAAAATCAAACGAAAAATGTGCAAATTTGATTAGAGAAATTAAAAAATAATGTCATAGTCTATCATTTTAGTTTGTTTATGACTTCATGTAGATTTTAACTTACCTTTGGTATTCAACCATAACGTAACATAACGTCGTTTGATATGAGTGATGGAATATTCTAATCAACACTATGACATGTATTATCATTATCCTTATCGTAAAAGCACCTTAATATTCCATTTTCTTATGCTTTTAGTGCCCTTAAGAGAATAATGTGAAGGAGAAGGAGAAGCAACGCACGTTGAAACCTATCACAAACCCATCAAAGCATACGTACTTTTTCGATTTTTTCAGTTCATCAAACTCACATGCATAAAGACATTAACAAACTCTCTCTATACATTCCATCTGTTATCTGATGATTAAAATCTTTCAATAGATAAAACAATTCAAAAACAAATTACGAACTGTTGCACAAAGTGCGTATCAAACCAAAAACGATTTCAAAGTGTTTTTACATTTTTACTTGCCACTTTTCCCATAGCTGTCTCTGAGTGTCACAGTTCTGTTAAACACAAGCTTTCCTGGCTCAGAGTCCTTGTCCACTGCGTAATAACCTAATGTAATCACAATATATGGTTAAAACTTTATTGCTCATATAGAATTGCAACTACTTTGTATGAGAGATCATGAAAAAGAATATACCTAGCCTCTCGAACTGGAACCTGTCCCCAACAACAGCATCTTTAAGAGTTGATACAGCATATGCACTAGAAACTACCACTTTGGAGTTTGGGTTTAGGTCAGTGAGCCAATCATCATTGAGTTCAGTCGGATTCTGTTATGATTATATACAAATACAATTTAGCTCAGGGATAAATCTTGGTAACTAAAACAAAAGCTAGAGAACGATATATATATACCTCAGAGTTGAAGAGTTTCTCGAATAACCGAACTTCAACCTTTACAGGCTCTTTTCCTGGGGAAGATTCAGCAACCCAGTGTAGAACACCCTACAGAAATTAAAAGTGTTAGGAAGAGACACAAAAGTGTAGAAATTATAAAGATGGCTAAAACAAAGAACCTTTGGCTTTGACTTTTTCTCAGGGTCATATTCCACATGAATCTCACTAACGGTTTCATTGTCATTAGCAAAGACAACATTGGTGCACTTGATTGGGAAAGCATATCTGCAAATAGCAAGGAAGTACATTACGTCACAGATGAAATCATATTCAAAGCCAAAGGTTCACTTTCTATACCTTAGCAAGACTGATTTACCAGGGGCAAGCCCATAGTAATCTTTTGAATCTTTCATTCGGAAGTCAGATTGCTCAATGTATATAATTTTGGAGAACGGAACCTAGATTAACAACCCAGGAGAAAAAGGATCAGGAAAACAGAATAAGTTCAATTGCCTGTAGAAAACTAGTATATGTGAAACACAGTTTCACCTTGTAGAATGCTGAGGGATCATCGTTCTGAGCATCAGGCCATCTTTTGGCATCAAGCTCTATAACCTTGTCTGATTCCAAATTGGTGATGACCACCTTTAGAGGATTAAGTACCACCATGGTTCGAGGAGCTGTTTTATTCAACTCCTCTCTAATATGATGCTCAAGACGACTCACATGTATCATGCTACCATCACTTCAACATACAACAATAGATAGCAGATTTAACGAAGATAATAATTGACATATATGCCAAGTAGTATACATGTGAATTCATAAATATATTTACAGCAAACCTTCTGGTAATTCCAATTCCTCGAACAAATGCGTTAATCGCAGTTGGACTCACACCCCTCCGCCTCAAACCAGCAAGTGTCAAAAGACGAGGATCATCCCAACCATCAACATAATTGTTTGTCACAATGTGATTCAACTGCAGCAAAAGAAAAGAAAAATGATACTACCACAATGATTCTCACCAAAACATGTTCGATGTTGTTCACAGGTAAGGTAAGTATTTTACCAACCTTACGCTTGGACATTACAGTGTTTGTGACATTCAACCGTGAATATTCCCATACATATGGCATGTATAGATCCAGGGAATGTAATAGCCAGTAGTATGAAGCACGCCGGGTTTCAAATTCAAGAGTACAGAGCTACAATTATGCAGATAGAAGAAAAGGTAAGAAACAAAGAAATAGTTTTAGAAAAGCAGACAAATCAGATACAGAAAATAGATTTAAAATAAATTTTCTGATACTGAAAATAAATATTAAGTCACAAAATGCAGCATTTAAAGTTGAATAGGAATGCTGCAAATAGCCAAAAGAACTAGAAAGGAGCAAACCGAGTGTGTTATATTCTCAAGAGAATCAACAGTGCAGTGGGCATAATCATAGCTTGGATAGATACACCATTTGTCACCAGCATGAGGATGAGGCGTGAACTGCAAAGCATTAAACAGGTCAGACACCAAAAAAAACAGGAGAGAGCCTATTCTTATATGTAACCTGAGATGATTTTAGTTTTACTTGCCTTTATACGATAGGCAATAAGGTCATACATATTAAAGTTATCACTCTGCATATCTTGCTTCATTCTTAGTGTTGCTTTACCCTCCTCAATCATACCTCGTTTCATTTCATCAAAAAGTTTTAGAGATTCTTCAATAGGTCTGTCTCTCCAAGGGCTGTTCATTTTCTTCTCTCTGTACTCTTTTATCTCGTCGCCAGTCTGCATATACAGCAACAATTTCAGTAGGATAAGTTTTCTGCATGGAGTAGTTCCAGTACAATTTAGAACTAAAGCATGACAAGTAATTGGACAAGTAACAGGAATCCAAATATCGGAAAGTTTAAACTGATTCAACCTGATGATCAACATAAGCATGGCCTCTCCGAATCAACTCCACAGCCAAATCATACAATTCTTGGAAATAATCACTGGTGTATGTAATCTAGAAGAAAACAAAGGTAAGTGTCGGATGAATTTAAAAACAATAAGTCAATAGTAATAACATCAAGTTTTTACTGCCAAAAAAATGACAATACCTTGAAAGGTTCCCAGCCCATCCAGTTCACAATTTCTTCGATGTGATTAATATACTCTTTCTTTTCTGCCTCAGGATTTGTATCATCATACCTAAAAATCAGGTTTTCAAGAGAATCCTGAGCATTGTCCTTACAGAAGAAACGAGGATTGCTATAGAGAAGCATATATGTAAGAAACCCAAGTAAAAGCAAACAAGAACTTTACCTTAGATAACAGCAGCCACCTCTATCCTTGGCAAGACCAAAATCAACAAACATAGCCTGGAAGTACAAGCATTGGAAGCAAAATAAAACCATAGCCCCAACCAATCATACACCAACATGCAAAGTATCTCAAAACTCATATCTTGTATTTTTTTACCTTGGCATGTCCAATGTGTAGATAACCATTTGGTTCAGGGGGGAACCGGGTATAAACTTTCCCTCCAGTCACCTTGAGATGTTTGTCAAGCACTTCCTTTGTATTACTACATCTGAGCACAGAGCCATTACTGAAGAACACTTCTGTGTGAACCTGAAAATACAAAATAGTAAAAAATTACTATTTGCCACAACAAAAAGGCAAGAATAATGATCATACTTATTCTACTATTGCTATCACTGAATCAACACCTAGATGTATGATTATCAGTGGAAGAAGGTTCAAATGTGCAGAATTTGGACTTGAAAAATCTCAATTAAGAAAATTACGAGAAGGTAGAAACAAACACAAGACAAATTACCATAAAATTTTGCTCTGGCTGGGGGAATGCAGAATATGGATTGAGCTCCTCTTCAGACGGCTCTGAGGTAGCTTCCAAAGCATCTTTCTTTTCCTAAAGACAAGCCACGGAAATGAAGAATTAAAGTCACTACATAGTACATACATAATAGCAAACACATTAAAATGAAACTTCCAATCACCTCGACTTTAGCAGGCTTCTCCTTTTTTTCCTTCTTTTTTGTAGGTTTTTCATTATCAGCAGCGGTTCTCTCACCAAGCAGTTCAAATATTTTTTCATCTATGAGTTTCTATTGCAGACATGAAACTGGATAAGAAACCTACAATTTCGTTTATGACTAACAAAGAAAACAGGCTGCTAAAATTTCATCTCACCTTTACTATCTTAGGGTCTGCCCATGGCAAACTTTTCCGGACATGGCCAAATAATTCACCCACTACATAACAAAAATACATCATTTAATGAAGAACAGAATAAGCTGCTTTTGCAAATATAGAGAAAAAGAGCAACGTTATATATGCCTGAAGAAAATAGAAAGCCTTGGACAATGAGGGAACATGAAAATACTAACCATTAGTTCGGTAGCGCTGCTCCAATATAGTTTTCTTGTTCTCTTCAAAGATTTCTTTAACTGCTTTCTCAATGTCTTCCAGGGAAACTTCAATCCCTGTTCCAAATCAATAATGAAGATTTTATCCAAACCCATGAAAACACACAGTAAAATTGTAACTTATACTGTATCAATAAAGAAAAACAGAAACCCTACAAACATTGCATTTACAAAAGAAATATAATACATGCTCATAACTGCATAAACAAAAGTTCTTACCAACACCACATGCCTCCTCAAACTCATTTAGCTTGAAGTCCTCAGAACCAGTATTGGCAAAAAACGAAAATGCAGCTTCCAACTGGGCAGGAGTTTTAATCTGCAGATTCATAACACAGAGAGAATCATAACAACTTTAGCCGGCTTCCCATTGACAAAACAGAACTCAACAAAATAAAGGGAAGTTAAAGCAGAAAACTGTAAAAATGAAAAGGAGCCATATATGCCAACCTTGGAGGTAACAATGTACTTGAGCAATGTAGGACGATGCACAAGAGCATTTGCAGGAAACTTAGTAGCTACCTGTTACATACCTTAATAAGTTTCTTTCAAGCATTGAAAAAGACAAAGCTTACTTTTGCTAACTTAAAAAAAATTTGGGATTATATAAATCAGAATAAATCTCACCGAGTACAATAAATTTCCTGTAGTTCGATCGCACCCATCAGTAACACCAGCCTATACAAAAGACAAACCTCATCAAAAATAGAGTTTTGAATCGCAGATACATGCATGCAACTGAATCAAAATCATCAAACTAATCATTTCGAATTAAGACAACAAAAAATTTGGATTTTTTGGGTAATTACTGGATTTAGTCAACAGATTAACGAGAAATAAAAAATGAAAATGAAAAATTGTTCATTTGCTATCCAATTTTCATCAGATACAATAAGAGCCGATATCGAACAACAAAGGAGGAGGAGGAGAGAACACACCTCGTGAATAACGTCAGTAAGATTGGAGGTGACCTTGTTGTTGTTGATGGTATTGCGAGCTGTTCGTTCATCTAAACCGATACTGAGGAAAAGGTCAATAGATTTCTCCGAGTTGTCTTCTTTGAGAACCATGGCGCCGGCCGAAATTGACAAGTAACAGAAAGATAAATGGAGTAATGAGACCTCTTCTAGGGTTTAATGGTGTAGACGACACGTTGATTTCTTCTATGGTTTTACTTTTAAACCAGAAGCAACGAAAATCAATGGGAGTTTATCTAAACCGGATTAATTGAATCGATATTTGGGTTTAATTTAAACCGAATACGGTTAATATAAACATGAAAATAGATTTAGGTGGGGTTATTCAATTTTGTATTTTAATAGATTTTATTGTATTTTTAAAGTACAATAAAATCATGTGTTATTCAATTATGTATTTAGGAAAGTACAACAAAATACATTGTTATTGGATTAAACATTTGATTACTGATTTCAAAATACATTAAAATCAAGTGTTATTCAATATTGATTTCATTTATTTACATTTGGATTTTAATGTATTTTTTTGTATTCTTTTTCTAAAACATGAGTAATCAAAATACCACTATTTTAGGTAGTATTTTGAAATACCTCATAAACTAAAATACAATACAATCATTTTAAATCCTAATCCGATAACACCCCTTATTACAGTTTGAAAACATAGACAAACATGAAATGCAACTGAATCCAGACCTTGTCCGAGTCATTGCTAACCGATACGCCGCTAATCTCCGACTCTGTTTGCCGCTCAGACGAACGTCTCTGCAACTCGCGCGAGCTGTTCATGCTAATATCATTACTTTTGGGTTCCAGCCACGTGCTCATATCTTTAACCGTTTGATTGATGTTTATTGTAAATCGTCAGAGCTTAATTATGCACGCCAATTGTTCGATGAAATTCCTGAACCAGATAAAATCGCTAGAACCACCATGGTTTCCGGCTATTGTGCTTCTGGGGACATCACCTTAGCTCGCCGGGTTTTCGAGAAAACTCCCGTGAGTATGCGAGATACTGTAATGTACAATGCCATGATCACTGGCTTCTCACACAACAATGATGGCTACTCTGCTATTAACATGTTTTGTATGATGAAGCAAGAAGGATTCAAACCAGATAACTTCACTTTTGCTAGTGTTCTCGCCGGTTTAGCGCTTGTTGTCGAAGAGGAGAAGCATTGTGTGCAATTTCATGCTGCAGCTTTGAAATCTGGCGCTGGTTATATTACTTCGGTTATGAATGCTCTGGTATCTGTATATTGCAAATGTTCTTCTTTGCCTTTTCTATTACATTCAGCTAGAAAAGTGTTTGATGAGATCCCTGAGAAAGATGAGAGGTCTTGGACGACTATGATTACTGGTTATGTAAAGAATGGTTATTTTGATTCTGGGAAAGAGTTGATCGAGGGAATGGACGGGAATATGAAGCTGGTTGCCTATAATGCTATGATTTCTGGTTATGTGAATCGCGGATTGTATAAGGAGGCATTGGAGATGGTTAGAGTGATGGTTTTATCTGGAATTGAGCTTGATGAATTTACATATCCTAGCGTTATAAGGGCCTGTGCCACTGCTGGATTGCTTCAGTTTGGAAAGCAAGTTCATGCTTATGTATTAAGAAGGGAGGATTTCTCGTTTCATTTTGACAATTCGCTAGTTTCATTGTACTATAAATGCGGTAAATTTGATGAGGCAAGAGCCATTTTCGAGAAAATGCCGGCAAAAGACTTGGTTTCTTGGAACGCTTTGTTGTCAGGGTATGTTAGTTCGGGGCATATTGGTGAGGCGAAGTTGCTTTTCAGAGAAATGAAAGAGAAGAATATTTTGACCTGGATGATAATGATATCGGGGTTAGCCGAAAACGGGTTTGGAGAAGAAGGTTTGGAGCTGTTTTCTTGTATGAAGAGAGAAGGTTTTGAGCCTTGTGATTATGCGTTTTCTGGGGCAATCAAATCATGTGCCGTGCTGGGAGCATATTGCAACGGGCGACAGTTCCATGCCCATTTGGTTAAAGTAGGGTTTGACTCGAGCCTTTCTGCTGGAAACGCTCTCATTACAATGTATGCGAAATGCGGGGTTGTGGAGGAAGCTCGACAGGTGTTTCAAACAATGCCTTGTCTGGATTCAGTTTCTTGGAATGCTTTGATTGCTGCACTGGGACAGCATGGACATGGTGCTGAAGCAATAGATGTGTATGAGGAGATGTTGAGGGAAGGGATAAGACCTGATCGGATTACATTGCTTACGGTTTTGACAGCATGTAGCCACGCTGGTTTAGTGGACCAGGGGCGGAAATATTTCGATTCTATGGATACTGTGTACCATATACCTCCAGGTGCAGATCACTACGCAAGGCTGATCGATTTGCTCTGTCGGTCTGGGAAATTTTCTGATGCGGAAAGTATACTCAAATCGTTACCTTTTGAACCTACAGCAGAGATCTGGGAAGCTCTTCTTTCTGGTTGCAGAGTCCATGGAAACATGGAACTTGGGATCATAGCTGCAAACAAGCTCTTCGGCCTCATACCAGAACATGATGGGACCTACATGCTCTTATCCAACATGTATGCAGCTACTGGCCAGTGGGAGGAAGTAGCAAGGGTACGTAAACTAATGCGGGATCGAGGGGTGAAAAAGGAACTAGCTTGTAGTTGGATTGAAGTGGAGACACAAGCACATACGTTTCTGGTGGATGACACATCCCATCCAGAAGCAGAAGCTGTTTACAACTATCTTCAAGAGTTGGGTAAAGAGATGAGGAGACTTGGGTATGTACCAGATACAAGCTTTGTGTTGCACGACGTAGAGTCAAATGGTCACAAGGAAGATATGTTGAGTACTCATAGTGAGAAGATTGCAGTTGCATATGGACTAATGAAACTTACTCCGGGAACAACCATTAGAGTTTTTAAGAACTTGAGAACTTGTGGTGATTGTCATAATTTCTTCAAGTTCTTGTCGCAAATGGTGGAACGAGACATTATCTTGAGAGATAGGAAGAGGTTTCATCATTTCCGCAATGGTGAGTGTTCTTGTGGTAACTTTTGGTAGGCGAGGCTTCACTTTTGAATTTTGGCAATTCATTTACACTTATTGGAATTAAAAATATACTCTTTAAAGTACAAAATCTACTACTAAGCTTATTGGATTACGCATATTGACTAATGCAAATGTAGTTGGACTATTTGTTTTGACGGTAAAACCAAAGGAAGAGTTATGAATCTCAACATTAATTAATAGCAGAGGCTAAAGTGTTGGTCCAGCTTTATTCTTGGGCTGTGTGTTGATTGATGTTTGACGTCATCACTGTAACACTTTCTCTTCTTCGGAATCTCTAAAAAGGTTATTAAATAAAAATCGAACCTTTTCTTCTTTGTTTGTGGTTGGAGTTAGGAACTTCGGACCGCCTAAATCGTACGCAACACTGCTTGAGAGACAGAGACTACACAAAGTCTCTCTTCCTTTTACCCGTCTATACGTTCACCCGACTTTTTCCATTCTTCTTCCGGGTCGGGTCAATGTCAAAAACGACGGGGAAGTGTTTATAATCATGCGGCCTATTGCTTGATCTCGTATTCAGTTTTGAAATTATCACTCAATTTGAGATTCTAGGGTTTAAGATGATTGAAAATAGTAGCTCTTCCTTGGATNCCGGAGCCACCGCTGGTTTGTTTTGATTTCTTCTTTTGAATTCGCGTAACTTGGTTCTGATTAGTTTGATATGGGAACTTTCAGGGGCAATCGCAGCTACTTTTGTTTGTCCATTAGATGTGATCAAAACAAGGTTACAGGTTCTTGGTCTCCCTGAAGCTCATACCTCTGGTCAAAGAGGTGCTTTGCTACAATTTGAGCTTAATAAGTAGTAGATCTTATCTGATGATTAAAGTTTTGTTTCTATGAAAAAAATTGTGCATGTTTGATCAAAGACTCTCTCTTTGAAGCTACTAACAAGTTTCATCTATTGAATTTATCAGGTAGTGTAATCATTACAAGCCTAAAGAATATAGTGAAGAATGAAGGTTTTAGGGGAATGTATCGAGGGCTTTCACCAACCATTATAGCTCTCCTTCCGAATTGGGCTGTAAGCACTACTTTTCCTCTGCCAAATTTGCATCTTCCTTGCAGATATTACTTGTTTAACATTCTCTCATTGACCTGCTATTCGAAGATATGTTATGTCTTTCCTTTTAATTTAATTCTGGTATCGTAGGTCTACTTCTCAGTTTATGGGAAGCTAAAGGATGTGCTACAGTCAAGTGGTTGGTTCTCATTATTTACAAATTACAAATCTTTTTGTGCTTTATTTTTGCTTATGCCTAACTGGATTAGTGTCAGAATTCTTTGCTCAAATAATGTAATTCGGTGATTACGTAATTTGCTTTTTTATTCAGTATTTCAACTGTTTCATATTTTACTGATAGATGGCGTGCTTAGTATTGGGGAAAATATGGTAGCTGCTGCTGGTGCTGGAGCTGCCACATCTATTGCAACAAATCCACTTTGGGTTGTCAAGACAAGATTAATGGTGAGTTTTCTCCTCTTTCTTTGGTTTCAGGGTTTGCTTAACATTCTCAAGTATATTTTCAAATTTTATTTTTCTTACTCTTCCCCTTTTCGCAGACACAAGGAATTAGGCCGGATGTGGTACCCTACAAAAGTGTTATGTCTGCATTTAGTAGGATTTGTCATGAAGAAGGATTCCGAGGGCTGTACAGGTCAGTATCTTATGTGGAAAAATTTGAACACCTTTTTCTTGTGACATTTCGGATGATAAACTTTAAGTTATATTGGTTATTTTTTCATGTGTTGAAAACAGTGGCATTTTGCCATCTCTGGCTGGAATAAGCCATGTGGCTATCCAGTTTCCAGCATATGAGAAGATCAAGCTATACATGGCAAAGATGGGTAAAACATGATTTTTCCACTACATTACATAATCTGGGATGTGCAGTTCCCAAATCCCAACTAGTTTCTGATCATCGTTTGTTAAAGTTCTCAGATAATACATCTGTCGAGAATCTGAGTCCTGGGAAGGTTGCTATTGCCTCGTCAATCGCAAAAGTAATCGCTTCTGTTTTGACATATCCTCACGAGGTCTCTCCTCTTCCTCTCTCTTGTGTTCTTTCTGCCTCACTCTTAGTCTCATAAGTAACTGATCCGATACTAAATTGGTTTTATGTTACATCCACAGGTAGTTAGGGCCAAGCTTCAAGAACAAGGCCAAATGAGAAATGCTGAAACTAAGTATTTGGGAGTCACTGATTGCATCAAGAAGGTGTTTAGAAGTGATGGTTTTCCCGGATTTTACCGTGGATGTGCCACTAACCTACTAAGGACAACTCCATCAGCAGTTATCACATTTACAACCTATGAGATGATGCTTAGATTTTTCCGACAAGTTGTGCCACCGGAGACTAATAAGTCGGAGGATCACAAAAGAGAAGAAAAAAGAAAGAGTGTAGTTAGTCGACGAGAAGGAGAAGATGAGAAAGATTTGGGGCTGAGAGAATCACAAACACAAACTAATAAGATCAATACTACTTCCCCTATCCCTCTTGGAAGCAAATAAAGATTTGGGTTTGAGAGAATCACAAACATATGCTCCATAGGTTTTGTTTTTCTTAAAGCCATGTTCTAATTAAGTACATTTTTGCCTTGCGGTGATCACCTTGTAACTTTTTCTCGTTGTTCTAACAAATGTGTAAACCTATCAATGAATACTTTTTCGCCCTTTTGATGATGAGAGAGTATTTGAATATCACATTCGTTTAGGTATTCTCAAGTGTTATGGTTGAGGTCCTCATCTCACACTCTATGTGCAATTTGCAGGTTGTTTGATTTATAGAAAGCGATTTGGGTATATTAAAAGCAGATGCTTTGGATGGAATATATGGGAAGATAATTTCTTTCCTTTTAGGTGCTTTGTCTACTACAAGGTAATGGAATCTTCTTCCTCGAGCTATAAGCTTTGCAGCCTTTGGAATCTTGCCTTTGTTACTGATGATGTATGCAAATTAGTTGCTGGTAGACTTAGCACGATTTGGTTTCTTTACTTGATTTTAGCAAATGGGTCGCAGCACATGTGGATATGACTAATGTAACTCCTAGAAAAGAGTCTTGTAGCATGAAAATGGCTGAGTTGGTTCTGAACCAAAAAAACGCTTAGAGAGAGTTAAGGTTCTGAACTCTTATATACTGATAACTGTGCAAACTAGTTTGTGATATGATCACCCAGTGATACTGATAACAAGATGGATAGGCCTGAGAGCAGTAGATAGATACTATTGAGAGCATAACTTAGCTAAGAATTAAGGTGTTGAGTGAATAAACCCTTGGAGTCAATTTTTTTTTCTTTTTTGTTAATAACTTTGAGTCAATATTACACACACTTACATATGTTGAGTGTGATAGACAAAATTAGAAATAGAAACTTGGTGAATGGTAGTGCAAGTTACTTCACTATGTTCATCCTTATATAGTTCCATTGACACAAATGAGAAGAAGCCAATACCTGGTGGATCCTAAAATTCAAAGACACTTGTATTTGGTGTGGTTGATTTACTGGTCCATTGTTCTGTCACAGAGATTGGTGAACGTGGGAGTTTCTTTAATAACGAAGCCTCGCCCCAATCCGATGGTGAAGGGTGTGGAGTTACTGTCTCCTCACTGTAATTGTAGTTTTGACATTTTATCTCCTCATTTTGGATTCCCTTTAGCTCTTCTACAACTTGTTCCATTGTTGGTCTCATTGCATTGTCTTGCTGCAAGCACTGAAAAGCCAACTCTGCTACCATTGTAGTCATTTTTCTAACTCTTTCATCCGTTTTGTATCCAAGATTTGGATCGATCAGCTCATGTGTTGCATGGTTCTGTATCTTGTTTATAGCTAAGCTTGATAGGTTAATTTCACTCTTGCTCCTGGTTATATCAACAGCTGGTTTCGACGATATCAGCTCGATAAGCACCACTCCAAAGCTATACACATCACTCTTATCGGTTAGATGATAACACCGATGATAATCAGGATCCACATATCCAGGAGTACCCTGAGGAGAAGTTGAAACATGTGTTACATCACTCGGGAGCAACCTCGATAGCCCGAAATCTGCAACTTTGACTCCAAAGTTGCCGTCAAGGAGAATGTTTGTAGTCTTGACATCACGGTGTATGATATCAGAAGCATGAAGGTAAGCCAATGCACTTGCTGTTTCTATAGCGATGCTCATGCGCATTGACCATGTTAAATAGCCTTGGTGTGGTGGGTTGTCTCCATGGAGATGATCTGCTACTGTGCCGTTTGGAATATACTCATACACAAGGAGAAGCTCTCGGCTTCGTTTTGAAGTGCATCCGTAAAGAGAAACTAGATTCTTGTGATGGAGACGTGTGAGGATTTCTATTTCGTTCATGAATTGCTCAACTCTTCTGTAATTGTGCTCATAGAGACGCTTAACAGCAACTTCACGCCCATCACGCACTTTTCCTGAGATCAAACAAGAAGAAGATTACAGAGAGATTTCACACTTTATTGAAGTGTAAGTGCACTGATCAATCTCTTACCATAGTACACAGTGCCAAAGCCTCCATCTCCTAGTAATCTGTCTTTACTGAAGTTGTCTGTTGCTTCTTGAAGTTCTTTATATGAGAAGATTGGTATCTTAAAGAAGACATGACTAAACTCGACATCGGATTTTGAGTTGTCTCTAGATAGCTCTGGACCATCTTTCCTTCTGCGAATCTTATGGATGGTGATAAAGATTGCAACCAAGATAAGAATCAAGATGATAGGTCCTCCAATTCCTGGACAATTAGAGAATCAAATGATTCAGATTTGAGTATTTCATGGATAAAGATGAGGAGCAAAAACAGAACATCTCTATTTACCTAATATTAGTATCATTCTCTTTTGATCATTTTTTGGTTCTGCAACAAAGAGACAGAAACCAAAACTTATGGCAATGTTTTTGCAAAGCAGAACTGAAGATTTAGTGAACATGTTCATACCTATGGTTGCTCCGATACATTGAAATTTACCATTGGTCATCTTACATTCTCCACCTCGATTGTGGCAACGAAAGCAGATTCCAGGAACTTTTATATGAAGAGAGAAGGTAGCATTTACATCAAACTGGTTATTACCTTTCGGAACCACCCAACTCTCTGGAGTCTTGATAGCTGAACACCCTGAAACATCTTCCAGTTTGTAATAGAAGCTGCTGCTTCCTCCACCACAATTAGCAAAAGTGAAATCACTCTTCTTATTACTACTGTTGTTGCATTTGTACAAAGTGGTTAAGTTAAGCCAAGGTGAGTTTGGAAGAGAAAAGCTTGATAAGTCTCTACAGTTTCTTGTTTCCAAGCTTTGGTTAAGCCTTGGATCAGTTATGGTTATGGTATTGGCTTGAGAGACACTTTTGACTTTATACCATTTCCCATTTTCTTCAAGTTGTATCTCTGAAATATTTCCATTGCAACTCATCTTGAAAAGACCACACTGAGGTGGCATAGTTGTGCTAAAGAAAGGGAACTTGAAGTCTAATTCTCCACAGGTGAATGATCTTTTGCAGGTCTGGTTCTTGCTCCTAGCTTCTGCTGCTACAAGAAGTAAGAAGAAAAAGACCAACATAGAAACAGTCTTCATCTGTGTTCTGATTACAAACTTGTGTTTCTTTTTTGGATATACAGATCTAAAAAATATCAAAACTTTGGTACCATTATTGAGGAGATTAGATAAGTATTCTCCTACCCTTTTGTGGGAATATGAGTATGGTCCTCCTTTTAATGCTACTGTGACATAAAAGTTGACTTTTTTTGGGGAGAAGAGTCTTTAGATGTTTTGGTTTATTATAAGAGAAGAAGATGAAGATTTTATGTATTCAGGTTTTAAAAAAAATTGTACAATAGTCGTTGGTACTTGCTGTTTTATTGGAAAAAAAAACTGCGTTGAAGATTGATTTTGACCGGAGACTCTGATGAAGTTGGAAACTTTCAAATGAACAAAGAGAGAGATCTGTTTTAGTTTTGGTCAACGTTGCATATTCAAGATTTGACCAAACAACACTTGTCTTTTGTCTTTTGGAGCCTCTTTGCTTTGAGTCTTTCGTTATTATTTAAAATCTTAGAACTTTTGAGAGAGACCTTTGATTTTGGTTCTTCTTTCAAAGTCTTTTCATCGTTTTTTTTTTTGGTTAAAATACAATTTTTGTAATATATTTATACTTTTTTGGATTTTAAAATAATATATGTATTAAAAATAAGTCACAGACCATTCTTGTCATATTCGTGACTAATTTGCAACTCTTTTGATTAAATTTTCTTTTAATATTTATATCCCGTTTCCATGAGATTAGTAGTTAGGTAGCTCGAGTGAAATTTTATTTTATTGATATTGATATAAAGCCAACTCTGAGATAACAACAAATTTCAGTAAACCAAAGTCTTTTGCAAAATATTCAAGATTTTTAGTAAATGAAATATAATTCTTTATAATTTATTTTGAAAAATAAGGAATAGATTATAGAAAATTCTGCAATTAATGTTCCTTATTTACAGTTCTTAAATCCATATTTTCTAAATTTTATAATCTCTATATATAAGCTAAAGAGTACAGATTAAAATTATAGCCATGACCCGTCGATAAATATTTTGCTTAATTATCGTATTAATAAATTAATTGGGTTGATGACTTTATGATTTTAATTATATAAGATTAATGATCATGTGAGTAACATGCATGGGAGAAAAAAGAGATTGAGATTTTATAACAGATTCATCGTTTGTTTTGTCGGTCAAACGTAGATTTATAGTTAATGTCTTAATTAGACACGTTCTGTGTAGAATAAGGAGGACACGAGGGCTATTGCCAATTCATGGACGAGTTTGCTTGTCTTGTGGAACTAAACATCTACAAATAAATACTATGAAATTAACAAATTATATGTTGAATATAATATCATATTATTAAACATGAGTTTTCAACGAGTCTATAAATTACATTAATAAGTGAGGTTAAATTAGGGAGTTGTAGAGGGAATATGAACATAAGTTGTGTCAATAGTTCAAATTTGATGACTAATCTTTAAATTAATTTGCATTATTCATGTTATGACAAAAAGAGAAAATATATATTAATATTAATGTAAACAGTTTCATGATTGGTCGGAAGTCAATTTTGGTATGTTGAATATTGAAAGGCTCCTTTAGAAAACTCAAGTTGGCCGGCCCAACTTTATCCATTTATCAATTTTATAAATAAATCCTTAAATAATTCTGATTTTAAAAACTTATGANAAAAAAAAAAAAGAGTTCGATTTATCTTGAAAAAACCATATTTCTATTCTTGTTTAGTGGTTTTGGTCTTCCAACTTATATAGGAAAACAATATGTGTGTATAAATAATCAAATGCTCAAAGCCCAAATCCAGTTACCAGAACAAAAAAAGGAATGCTAAAATTACACGTTTCATTTCGGTTGATTTGAAAGTCAATCTCTTCTTCTTAAAAGTGGAAGAAGTCAAAGCTAATGTAGAATCATTCATCATTTCATCTCCAACAAAGATAACGCGTTTCCATCTCATTTCTTTCCGTACATAACACGTTTCCATCTTCCGAGTTCAAGAACCAATAATACTTGTCTTCGGAATTATAATTATATATACTCTTCCTTATTTCTAACGAGATCACAAATAACATGTAAACCTAAATGCACAACTTGAAACTTTAAAGAACAACAAAAATAAGATTATTTATTTATTATTTATGTCTCCATTTTTCTAATATTTCATCAAACAAATAAAACTAATCAATAATAATAATAATAATAATAATAATAATAATAAATATATATATATATATACATGATATACAAATTATCTATACAAATTGTTTTTTTATGTTCATTTGCATTATACGTTGAATATTTCTTGGCCTTTAGACCGGACCAAACCAATGATTTTGTAACTAATATATACACATCACGGCAACGGAAACAAATCAGTCTCAATGACGGCGTCTGCGCCTCACCATTGTTTCAACGTCTGATTCCGTCACTTCCGTCAACATTGTATTAACCATCCTCATGTCTCCCATCATGATCTCTCCGCTGACGTCATCTCCGACGTAGATTTTATCCACGTCACCGACGTCAACCCTAATGATCTTCCCTAGTAACCGTCCCGGCTGCCTCCATTCCGCGAGCAACGCCGGCACACCAAATCCAACACGTGCATCCCACGCATTCACCTCAACGGCGTCGAGTCCTTTATTCTCCGCCGCTAATAAAACTCCCGGCGACAAGGACAACGCGGAAACACTGCATTTTTCTAAGAAAGAAGCAACGGCGTTACGGTTAACTCCTTCTACATTGATATCAAGATGGTTCCAAAGTTTAACGACTCCCCTTGAGCTTAGATCTAACAAGTCTCCAAAGCTACGTCTCATCCATGGGATATTTTCATTTATACCCTTATCATCATCATCATCATCATCAAGGTAATGGCCATTGACCGAGTCTTCATCTTCTTTGCTATAATCTTCATCTGAAGAGTCTGGCGAGAAAGACCAATCGGAATCGCTCTCATAATCAATGAGAAGAGTTGGTGAAGGTAGAGACACGTTTACATTTCTTACCCTAAGGACTAAACTCTTGATTCTAGCAAGCAAAGTTGTGAATAAAGCGATAAACAATAACGCACACCATTTCCATAAACTATAAGCTTGATGTAACTTTCCGACGCCGGAGACGGCAAAAGCTCGAGATATATACGACTGATCGTTTATCGAGTTTATCCCCACGTCAAAGTCGTTTAATCTGTTAATAACCGGTACCTTCATGAATAAAAATGAATATTTTTTTCTTACAAGGAAAGAGTTAATAGAGAAAATAAAGAGAGGAGAATTTGGCTAAGGGATGAGATGCGTATTAATAGAGAGCTTCTGGAAAGAGATGACGTGGCATATAACTAGAGGATATGTAATGACAGAATTAAAAAGACACGTTGGATAAGGTATCAACGGAAGCTTTCGACGAAAGTAGAAAAGCCGAAAAGGCATCAAGAAATATGAGTCAGCCTCGGCTCCACACAAAATTATAATTATATAAAATATCTCAATTTTTATTAAAACAACTAAAACGTGGAAAATTTCAGATGAATCATTAACTAAATTTGAGATGGGTTCAAAACTCAATGATATTAAATACTACTACAACTACTTTACATGAATCGAGGTAAATAAACAACGTTATCAGTTAGAACTCTACTTTATTACTTTTAGCAACCCAAAGAGCATCTTTAAGCATTAATATGTCACTATATATGTACGTCTATGTTATGTCGATTTCATTCACACACAAACAAAAACTTATCCTATGATGAGTTACTACAGTAAAACCATCTCTGTTGTCTATCTCTTCTTTTGTCTCTTCATTGCATGTGGGTCTGTACACTCCTCCATCATACGACAAATCACTGATGGCTTCAACACAGATCTGCAACGTAAGAAATTTTCTTTCCTCTTAGATTTTATCTAATATTCAACAAGATCAATCTGTATCTTTTAGATTATGTGTTTTGGACATTAAGTCTGTTAACATTCTGTGACACATCCTCTGTTTTTTCAAATGCTCTGTTTTTTTTTTAAACAGAGGAGGATGGAGCAAGACCGATCCCATACCCAGAAATGTCCGAGAACTTATATCAACATCAAGAGATCTCATCACGTGATTATAAAGTCTCAGCTTCAAACGCAGTAAAGGGTTTAAGAGATCGTCCTCCATCATCTTACTCTCTCAAAATGGAGTCTTTCTACACACTCCTTAACTCAACCTATGCTGATAGATACGAATCTCGTCCTTTTCAAGTTGGTGGATACAACTGGTAGGTTAGTCTAATCTTTATTATCTTACAATCTAATCTTATAAACCACAATATGTAAACAGGACACTTGTTGTGTATCCCAATGGGAACAAGAAAGATAATGGTTCAGGGTACCTTTCGCTCTACGTAGCTATAGATAACTCAACTCTCGTCTCTGCACAACAAGAGGTTTATGCAGATCTAAGGTTTTACATCTTCAACAAGAACGAGAGGAAGTACTTCACCGTTCAAGGTTTTTGTTAATTCTTAATCCATAAACATCTCATCTTTTAATATCAAGTTAAGTAACACCAACCTTATAATATACAGAAACAGATGTATGGAGATTTAATGTTTTCAAAACGATGTGGGGATTTTCTCAAATGCTCTCAGTTGATACATTCAAAGATCCTAAAAATGGATACCTTTATGATGGAGATCACTGCGAGTTTGGTGTTGATGTGACCATATCTTCACTCTTTGATAAATCAGAACTTTTCTCTGTCGTTGATAATTTCCATAACCCGAGATACACTTGGACTATCCGGGGATTCTCGACACTGCTCAAAGATTCTTACCTATCAGATGTGTTTACTGTCGGAGGAAGAAGTTGGTGAGTCTAATATTATTGTTTTCAAAGACTTATAAGAGTAATGATATTTACAAATAACAAGTATGTTATATCATGATCAGGAATATACAAGTGTATCCAAATGGTGATGCCACAGCACAAGGAAAAGCTTTGTCCATGTTTCTTAGCCTTGATGCTAACGAGAAATTTAGACCTTATGAGAAGATATATGTTCGAGTCAAGCTTAGAGTTCTTAACCAACGTCAATTAAATAACGTCGAAAAGCAACGTAAATATATATATCTATTTCTCTATATATATATATATGTAATGGACATATTTGTGGTGACTAACTAATGTGGTTTTTTTGTTTGTTTGGTTAGTTGATAATTGGTTCAGTGGTCCAGCATACACAGGAATATCTAGTTGGGGTTATCATGAGTTTATCTCACTATCTGATCTCAAAGATTCAACAAAGGGTTTTGTTGTGAATGATACATTGATCGTTCAAGTCGAGTTCGAAGCCATTTCTTCTACCAAGTACTTTCCCTAGTTAGATTTCTCTAACCAAGGAATTTGTAGCTGCTTCGTGTTTGTTGTACTATCAACTACTAAAGTAATATGAATGCATGAGTGTATGTGTTTTAAATAAATAAAAGTTTGACTATCCTAGCATGAACTGGAAAACAAAACTGAGTTATTATTCATAATTCATGACCATGTGAAATCTGCTTAGTGTCTTGTCTCTCCAAGAATGAACGGTTTCTACTGGGTGATATACAAACAAATAAATAGAACTAAAATTTGGTTTACCCTATCTAATTTTTAGTTAGTCACATTTGTGATTTGACACTATTCATTTATTTAAAATTAGTGTCACTAACCCAAAGACTTAATTAAGAACGAAAAAGTTGAAAATTTCTCTCTCCTTCACTAAACGACAAAAATTAATTTCTCTCAAAGTGATTTACACTTACCATCTCTCCCGATGGAGGTCCCTTCCTCCGGCGGTACTCCGCCGTCAATTTTAAATCCTGCAGAATTTCCAACACTACCTCAATCAACTAAGATTCCTACCGATAAATCAAATGCAAATTCAGCAAATCAACCTACAATGGGTAAAGAGCAGAAATCAACTTCACCGTCTCTATGGCTCGATTTATTCTCCCGAAACAAAGCTCCTCCCACATTTCCTGCTCCAACCTTCTCGGCCGAAGGTTTCCCCATTGTCAAGGCTCCACCATCTATTCTCTTGAAATCTTCTGAAGCTTGGAAGGATCACATCCTCTGTCAATTTTTTGGAGAACCACCATCCCATAAGAAGATCTTCTCAGATCTTAATCCGATCTGGGGGAAACGTGGTAACATTCAAATTCGTCATTTCTCAAACACAAGCTGTTTGATTTTGGTACCGCACGCTCCAACAAGAGACTGGATATTGAATGTTGGATTTTGGAGTGCCGGGACCGTAGCTTTCACGGTCAAGTTGTGGACGGCAACTTCAACGCTCTCAAATCAGCTTCTAACCTCAGCTCCGGTGTGGATCTCTCTTCACAACGTGCCACCGCAGCTTTGGTCCACTGACGGTTTTGAGTTGATAGCCAGTGGTGTCGGCACACCGATACCTTCGTCTAAAGGCTCGACACCGCCAATGGGAGCTGGAGAGCCTAAGATCCGGGTCGTCATTCCTCTAGATGCAGGACAACCTCCGACTACTGTCTTGGTCGAGGATAATCAGGGTTTTCAGGTCCCAGTCGAGATCCGCTACCTGAATATGCCTCCGTTGTGTTCAACCTGCTCAAAATTCGGGCATAGAAACCACCGGTGCCCTCTTCGTCAGACACCTCCGATCTCAAAGCCAGCTTCAAATCCTTTACCAGATTCGGCAATCTCTCCGGTCACCGTAAAAACTGGGTCCGTACAGGCGGCCCCTCTCCCAGAAACTGTACGGAACTCGTCTGTTTTATCAACACAGGGGATCAACCTAGGGCAACTACAGTCTGGCCCGATAAGCC
This sequence comes from Leavenworthia alabamica, assembly GCA_000411055.1. Classification (NCBI taxonomy): domain Eukaryota; kingdom Viridiplantae; phylum Streptophyta; class Magnoliopsida; order Brassicales; family Brassicaceae; genus Leavenworthia; species Leavenworthia alabamica. Next base: position 384 of record ASXC01001686.1, on the reverse strand, counting down.
ACGGCCCATCTACAGAATCCGCTGTTGGACCTCCTCCAAGCACAGCAAAAAACGCGTGTCCAATCATCAATAGTGGACCGAGCTACAACAAACCCATTCAATTCTCACCCCAGAGACCCACCTCCTCCAAAGCCCAAAAACACTCTTCAACGTTTAGGTCAAATGTCAACGGTCAACATTCTTCAACAAACCGGTCAACAGTCAACACTCTCCCAAACTTAGTCAACAGTCAACAAGTCACAGCATCCAGCCCAGTAAAACACGTAAGCCCAAATTCACTTCAATCCAAAACTACCCCAACTCAAGTCCAAATCCATCACCCAAAGCAAACCCAAAAGAACCCATCAACCGACCCATCTGGTAGTCCATCCGCCGGATCCGATC
>KE158444.1:8456-31280 GCA_000411055.1 Leavenworthia alabamica | reverse complement strand
ATGTATAGACTCATATATAAGAAGTGTATCATTGTTAATACGGTTAAGGAGAATAACAGAAATCTTTTCGTTCTCTTCGTCTTCTTCACTTACTATCATGGTATCAGAGCACTTTGCTCCAATTCGCAAAATTTTTTTCATGAATCCTTGAGCTTCTTACTTAATAGACTCAAAGATTTTATCAATTTCATCTTTACGTTCATTCAATTGGATCAAATCAAGCTGTTCTACACAAGATCTTGCGATGGTTTCCATTCAGAAATTAAGACGTCGTACAAGAAGATCGGGTATGGATTCAGCTGAGAAAACACCAATTCGTGATTCGTTTCCACCAATCCCACCGGAATCATCACCGATTCAAACAAATTTCACTTCGCGACCTCCGATCCCACCTCTTCCAAGTTTTGATTTCACGGATGTTAATTACTCACCTTATGCTCTTTCAAATGGTGATAGTCCGGGTAACACAATCATCTCTGAGGTACTAGATGGATCTAATTACTCTACATGGAAGATTGCGATGTTTGTTTCTTTAGATGCTAAAAATAAGATAGCATTTGTTGATGGATCCTTACCGAGACCACCTGAGTTTGATCCTAGCTTTAGAATATGGTCACGCTGCAATAGTATGGTTAAATCTTGGATATTAAACTCAGTTACAAAACAAATTTATAGGAGTATTCTGCGATTTAATGATGCTGCAGAAATTTGGAAAGATTTGAGCTCAAGGTTTCACATTACCAATCTGCCTCGCACATACCAGTTAACTCAACAGGTTTGGGCACTGCAACAAGGAACAATGAGTCTCTCTGAATATTATACCACACTGAAAGCGTTATGGGATGAGCTTGACGGCTCAGATTGTATTGGAACTTGTCAGAACTGTAAGTGTTGTGTTGCAACAGCTTCTAAAGCAGAAAATGGAAAGATTGTTAAATTCTTGGCAGGGTTAAATGAATCTTATGCCATAATCCGAAGCCAGATCATCATGAAGAAGACAATACCTGATCTTGCAGAAATTTACAATCTACTTGACCAAGATCATAATCAACGCAGTATGATCACACTACCAAACAATGCTTCTGCTTTCAATGTTTCAGCTACAACAACTGAACAGTTCTCAGCTAATGCAACACGATCATATCAGAATAACCCCAGACAAAACAAAGTTCAATGCTCTCATTGTGGATACACAGGACATAATATTGATACTTGTTATAAGATACATGGATACCCTCCTGGTTTTAAACACAAACAAAAGATAACTTCATTGTCTGACAAGCCAAAACCAGTAATTGCTAATCTTTCTCTTACAGATGGAAAGACAGAAACTAGCAAAGATATTGGTTCAGATGGAATTGCAGAAATAGTTGGAAATATGTCTAAGAACCAAATACAAGATGTGATAGCCTTCTTCAGTACACAGCTTCACAGCTCTGCACAGCCAATCACCATTACACCTGTTACAAATTCTGGTGATGAAAATGGCTCTGATTTCACTGGTATCTCCTTCTCACCTTCTACACTTTGGCTAACATGTGTGTTGACAACCACTAGGAAAACATTATCTGTTAATACATGGATCATAGATAGTGGTGCTACCCATCATGTATCTTGTGATAAAGATTTGTTTGAAAATATGTCTGATGGTCTAAGTAATGCAGTAACACTTCCAACTGGTATGAATGTCAAAATTGCAGGAATAGGAGTTATTAAGTTGAATGAATACATAACATTGTCTAATGTGTTGTATATTCCAGAATTTCAGCTTAATCTCCTTAGTATCAGTCAACTTACAAAAGATACTAAAGCCAAAGTTTACTTTGATGACAACTCTTGTGTGATTCAGGATCATACCAAGGAGCTGATGATTGGACGAGGTAAACAAGTTGGAGGTCTGTATGTGTTAGACACTAGTCATGATAAAAACACTAGATCTAGTGGAATCTCATCTATACATTGTAATGCTGTTGTTGATGGTGTTCTATGGCATAGTAGACTAGGACATCCGTCCTATGACAAAGTTGATTCTCTACACAATGTACTTGGTGTAAATAAGAGGAATAAAGATGAGATTTTTCATTGCTCCATTTGTCAAAAGGCCAAACAGAAACGCTTACCATTTCCTTCCAATAATAACATATCTGACAGTGTTTTTGATCTTATTCACATAGACACTTGGGGACCTTTTGCAACACCAACAATTGAAGGATACAAGTATTTTTTAACGATTGTGGATGATCATAGCAGATCCACATGGGTTTATCTGATGAAATCCAAGAATGAAGTTCTCAAGATATTTTCAGAGTTTCTCAAAATGATAGAGACACAGTTTCATACTCAAGTAAAAGCGGTAAGATCAGAAAATGCTCCAGAACTCAAATTTGAGCACCTATACAAAGAAAAAGGTATTATTTCTTATCACTCATGTCCAGAGACACCGCAACAAAATTCAGTGGTGGAAAGAAAACACCAACACATATTAAATGTGGCTAGAGCGTTAATGTTTCAATCTTGTGTTCCTCTGGAATTTTGGGGAGAATGTGTGTTATCTGCAGTTTTTTTGATGAACAGAATGCCATCACCTCTCCTTGGAAATAAGTCTCCTTTTGAACTTCTCCATTCAAAGGCACCAGATTATTCTAATCTCAAAGTTTTTGGATGTTTGGCATATCAGTCCACAAGCTTTCAACAAAGGCACAAATTTGAACCAAGAGCAAGAGCATGTGTCTTTATTGGTTACCCTGCAGGATACAAAGGCTATAAACTACTGGATTTGGAAACAAACACTATCCATATTTCCAGGCATGTTGTTTTCTTTGAAACAATATTTCCATTTGCTAAAAATCCACATACTATACCTCATGATGTATTCGAGAATCAGAGTTGTGTTACAGAATCAAAGGAAACTGAATCTGTCAAGACTGATAGCAAGATGGATAACCCTGAAACAAGTTCTAAACGACAAATAAGACCACCTCAACACCTACAGGATTATTACTGTAATGCAGTCCCTGATGTTATGAAGGACGTGAGGTATCCCATATCAGCTTACATTAATTACACAAAGTTGTCTGAAGAATTCACTGCTTATATTTGTGCTGTGAACAAATATCCGGAACCTTGCACATATAATCAAGCAAAGAAAATTAAAGAATGGCTTGATGCAATGGAGATAGAGATAGATGCTTTAGAAAATTCAGATACTTGGACTGTATGTTCTTTACCTGATGGAAAGGAACCAATTGGATGTAAGTGGGTTTTTAAGGTAAAACTTAATGCTGATGGAACTTTGGAGAGATTTAAAGCTCGGTTAGTGGCTAAAGGTTACACACAAAAAGAGGGATTGGATTATGTTGATACATTCTCACCAGTGGCAAAGATGACAACTGTTAAGATTCTATTATCTGTTGCAGCTGCAAAGGAATGGAGTTTGCATCAGTTAGATATTTCCAACGCTTTTCTCAATGGTGACTTAAATGAAGAGATCTACATGAGTTTACCTCCAGGATATTCAATGAAACAGGGAGGAATATTACCAGAGAATGCTGTTCTTAAGCTCCACAAGTCACTTTACGGTTTAAAGCAAGCATCAAGACAGTGGTATTTGAAATTCAGTTCCACTTTGTTGGCGCTTAATTTCAAGAAATCACACTCTGATCATACCCTGTTTACTCGAAAAACTGGTAATACATTCATTGCCTTACTTGTATATGTTGATGATATCGTTATTGCTGGAAATAGTGATGAAGCAATACAGGAACTAAAGAATGATTTAGCAAAAGCTTTTAAACTTCGTGACTTAGGTCCGTTGAAGTATTTTTTAGGCTTGGAAATTGCTAGATCAAAGGATGGTATTTCTGTGTGTCAGAGAAAATACACACTAGAACTATTAGAAGATACTGGTTTACTAGGTTGTCGACCCTCTTCAATACCTATGGAACCAAGTTTGAAGTTGACTCAACATGATGAGAAAGAACCAGTATTACCTAATCCTGAAGATTACAGAAGACTGGTGGGTAAGCTGATGTATTTGACCATAACTAGACCAGATATTACATACTCTGTTAACAAGTTATGTCAGTTTTCATCATCACCAAAAGGTTCACACCTCAAGGCAGCTTACAAAGTGATTCATTACCTAAAAGGCACTATTGGTTTGGGATTGTTTTACTCATCTAAGTCTGACCAATGTCTTAAGGCTTTTACGGATGCAGATTGGAACTCATGTGTTGATACAAGAAGATCCACATCTGGTTATTGTATGTTTTTGGGAGAGTCCTTAATATCTTGGAAGTCAAAGAAGCAAGATGTAGTATCATACTCATCTGCTGAATCAGAATATCGTGCCATGGCTATGGCTAGTCGGGAGATAGCTTGGATTGTGAAACTTTTGGCAGAGTTACAGGTACCACAAACTAAACCTGTTCCCTTATTCTGTGACTCTACTGCCGCCATTCACATAGCCAACAATGCTGTCTTCCATGAGAGGACTAAACATGTTGAAAATGATTGCCATATCACAAGAGAAAGGATTGATCAAGGACTGTTAAAAACAATGCATGTCAAGACAACTTCACAGTTAGCAGATGTTTTAACCAAGCCTCTATTTCCTACTCTGTTTAACTCTCTTATTGGCAAGATGAGTCTTCTCTCCATTTATGCCTCATCTTGAGGGAGGATAATAATATAGAAACATGGTTTACTTTGGTTTACGTTGTACCAATTGTATTTGAGATTAAACCATGTATAGACTCATATATAAGAAGTGTATCATTGTTAATACGGTTAAGGAGAATAACAGAAATCTTTTCGTTCTCTTCGTCTTCTTCACTTACTATCAGGTCGCATGAAGAAAACGTAACAGATGCGTTATATGTGTAAATAATTATATAATACTTGTTTAATTTTTATTAATCTAATTTCTGTGAATTTTTATGCATAGTAAAAGAACTTATTAATAATTGGAATGAATATGCATCACTTTTTTGATAAATAATTTTTATAACTCTAAATCAATAGTTTTTGAAAAATGGAAAATTTACAATTCATTCATAGAATTTATTTCAATATATCATCCACACGACGTTCCATGTAATATAAGCTGGGTTTGGGTCCAATAAACAATGAGATATTATTCATAGACCAAACTAGAAGGATTTGGGCTTAATACTTGTGTTGAGGAGCTTCGTGTTCGTGGTGACCTTCAGATAATGTTCATTTTCAACTTATGTATAATTTTATCACTCAGTCACAGTGCCCTGTGTTGTCGTAATCTTATGAATGACAATTTACCCCCGACAAATAAGGAGTATTTAATTACTTTTACAAATTTCGTCAGATATAATAAATCTAATTTATTTATTTTTGGGAAAAGTTAGGTAGATGAGATTTTTCGGACAATTTTATAATATTACTAGTAGTAGTAATTATGTTGAATGATTCGAACCTTGGATCCTTGAATGACATAACTCATACATTACAACTCAAGTCACTATCGATTTCTATTCATTTGATAGAGAAGGTCTCATGGACAATGGACGTGGTCTATATTAGACAAGAAAAAAACCCACCTTTCTTCGGGACAAATAAATGGGCTTTCTGCTACTGAATCAGGCCTCAAGGAAAAAATCAGCTCCAGTGTACGTAACGGTAACAGAGAGGCTTCACACAATGTCTTTGCCAGCTCATTTACGGAAGAAAGATATGATTCACACAATTCATCTGCAAAACAGATTTGAATTCTTTTGTTCCCAACGATTTCGTGTGAAGGATGACGTGTGAAATGCTATTGTAATCTGTAAAAGTTAGAAGAAATATTCATAAAACTTTCAATCCTCAATGCAGTCTTGGCGCTTGGAGTTGTATTGACGTTTAAACCGTTTCTAGCTGAAACAACACAACAATAGATCACTTGTGTTACATAGCCTGGGAACAAAAAAAACTTGTACAAAGTGATCAGAAACACTATAAGAAGTTATTTTAAAATTTATTTATGCTTTTTTTTATTTACGTACAAGTCAAGATTTTTTGTAATTCAATGTATTATATTGCAAATAGAAAATTTTCATTTGAAAATTGTAAATCATTGGGATTTTTAAACCATGATATATAAGAAAGAAGGGCTAAAATATCAAGTACAACCAAAGAAAAAACAAAGACTGATCCCAAAATGTATTTGTCACTCGAAATCATATGAATGAAAACTAGCTAGAGTTTTTATCATCATGCTTACAATACAAGTCTCACTTTGAAACTGTTTTAGCATCTTCAACTTGAACTGTTTCTACAACTTTTGCATCACCTGAACAACATCCACCTCCATGATGATGATGATGATGGCTTTGCTTCCCCTTGAGATTCTTCCTCATGTCATACGCGTCCTCCCCATCAGCGTAATACTTTGCTTCTATATCCTGAATTTTATAGCCTAATGTCTCTGTGTAGAGATTAAATGCAGCTCGGTTACTTTTCCTCACATGAAGCGAAACATACTCTGCCTCATAAACCTGCCAAAAAAAACCATAAGAATGACTTCAACAGCTCGAGTTCAAGAGGAACAACATTACAACAACTATCAACAAAAGCATAATCAGACATTTATTGTCTCCTTCGGTCCAAAACATAACACAACATCAGAGACAAAGCTTGAACTCTTTATACAATTCAATATGTGAAAACGTAACTAACACAATCAATTTATAATCATTTGTTAGATTCAAACATATACGAAAAGGAATGTCAAACGACAGAGTAACCTGTTCCATGGCAGCTTGAGCAGCGGTCATGAGCTTAGTAGCGAGACCAAGCTTCCGGTGAGTACGAAGAACAGCGAGAGAAGTGATATGTCCGTGGCACTCGTTACTCTCCTCCTCCATCTTAGCTAGAACATAGCCAACGATGCGACCATTGTAGTCCTCCGCCACATATAGAAGCTGAGGCCATGAGAGGATATGATAGAGGTAGTACTTCATCTGGTAATTCTCAGGAAGACACATGAGATTGCAAGCCTGCATCGCCAGTAGATCATCCACCGTCGCTCGCCTGATGCAAACCATTGCTTCTCAAGCTCTTCTCTCTCGGCCGGCTAAAAGGGGCTTAGGGTTTTTGTCTAATTGCTTCGGGATTTACGAATCATAATAAATTAGAAATTTGGGGACCTTATTGAAACTTTGTTAACTTCGGGGCATATAATAAATGTCCTTTTTAACTTTTAATTTGCAACTATATCCCTCTAGAGTCGTTTATTTTTTTCTGCTAAACTGGGTTTGTTATCGTTGTACTTGTAACCATTTGAAAAAAATTTTAGATAAGCCAACGGTGTTTTACCAATAAACGACTCTTAGCAACACTATTTTCTTTTGTTAATTCGTTTCAAGTAAAAAAATGGAAACAACATTAAAAACCTTTTATAAAAATAATTATTGTAATTGTGGAAAATAATTAAAAAAAAAAACAAAAAGAAACAGAAACTGAAAAATTATCTATTTCTGAGCTCTTATCTTCTTCAAAAAAAAAGTCAAAGGCAAATTCCCAGAAATTCAAATCATCAATTCCGCTGTTCTTTGATCAGCTCGAAAACGCAGTACTGAGAAAAATTGACTTTTCATCTCTGTTCCGATCGTCCTTTTCTGGTGAGACGATTGTTTATTTTTGTGTTTCGATTCCTCTTTACATTGTTATGAATCTGATCGTAGCTGAATTTTGATTTTGTTGACTAAGTTTAGGTATCGCCTCGAATTTTCGGATCTGGCTTCGATGGCTGGTTTAGAGAAAAACTCAGGGAAGCCGACAACAAAACCGGCAACAATGTCGACCTTCTTCAACAGGTCACTTACAATTCACGGAAGAGATTCAAGTCCCAAATCTCACAATCTCAATGCTTCTCTAAATCGTACAACCTCAATTACCAAATTCTACAACCCTAATATAGAATCAATTGAAACTTCTCTTAAAGGAAAAGTCAAAAACCTCTGTAAATTATTTGAAGGTCCTAAATCTCCAAAACCACCTGAGATTCCTCAAAAACACAAATCAAGCAAATCACTATTACCTGAATCACGAATATCACCGTTTTCAAGCTTAAACCATTCGGTTATTCGTCTTCCTGGTACAGAAGATAGAATTGTGTTGTATTTTACTAGCTTGAGAGGTATTAGAAGAACATATGAAGATTGTTATGCAGTAAGAATGATATTTAGAGGGTTTAGGGTTTGGATTGATGAACGCGATGTTTCCATGGATATAGCTTATAGGAAAGAGTTACAAATTGCAATGGGAGCAAAGAGTGTTGTAGCTTTACCTCAAGTTTTTATTAAAGGTAAATATGTTGGTGGTGTTGATGTAATCAAGAGTTTATTTGAGATTGGTGAACTTGCTAAGATCCTTAAAGAGTTTCCTATGAGACAACCAGGGTTTATGTGTCATGGTTGTGGTGATATCAGATTCATTCCATGTTTTAATTGTAGTGGGAGTAAGAAACTGTTTGATGAAGATGAAGATAGGCTTAAGAGATGTCCAGATTGTAATGAGAATGGATTGATACGTTGTCAAGATTGCTCATCTTAAGAACCATTGATGTTTCCATTGTTGTGTATAACAAGTGAATGATGCTACTAGCATCCCAAAAAATCTCTTTTTGGATCAGGAAATTGGGTTTTCTAAAGTTTATGATCCACAGTTTGGGAATGATGTATGCTTGCTACTAAGGACTAACGTAATTGTGTAGTCAAAAAATGTGGAAACAAGTAGTAAGCATTTTGACTCTTGTGTGTCAATGTTGTGAAAGATAAGTGTGACTTATCTTTAATTAATTGTATAAGAAAAAGGATGAAATCAAACACATTCATAGATCTATATCCAATTGAGCGGTTATGTTTTTTTTTTATCTTATCAATATTTTATATGTATTTTTTGAAGATTTAAGTCTACAAGAATGATATTTTTAACTGAAAAAAAAAGAAGTTAATAGATCTATTTTCATTCATTAACACAAGTCTGGACAACAAAAACACTTAATATAAAGTTAACATTTAATATTTAGTTTAAAGAATATATAGACAACGAAGCCTTCTTAGCTCAGNTCTTAGCTCAGTGGTAGAGCGCGTGGCTTTTAACCACGTGGTCGTGGGTTCGATCCCCACAGACGGCGTTTAAGTTTTGTATTTTGCTTTCCAGAAAGAGGAGCTCGCGGCCAAATTGGAAGAACAAAAGATCGATGTAATGATCTCTCTGCTTTTACTGTTAAGTCAGTATAAAAATTCCATGAAAGAGCTGGATTAATATGATTGAGTTCTTCCTACCTGTCGATCAGACTTGTTTTATATATATGTTCTAAAACTGAACTGGAGGTTACCTATTTCAGATCTGAATCTTCTTTTTTTTTAATCGAAGTTGAATGAAGTATATCTGTTATAGCACTTCTCAAGTCGACGATTATCAAAGGGAGAAACATCTAGTGTTGCAGCTGCAGTTGATATTCAGGAGTCAAAGGACATCGAGCTAGTGATGTGATGACCCAAGCAGGAGTGTCCAAACCAAGGGCAGTTAAAGCTCACAAGGCTGATGATGGAGACGGCCACGGGAGATATTGTCTCTGCCATAATGGAACTTACTACCTAAATCCTAATCAATTTTCTACTCAGATGCGACTTTCGTGATTTTTTCTAACCAAAACCATGCTTTTAGGCCCAATATGAGCCCACAAATTTACCTTATTAGAAAATTATCAGTCGATTCGTGATTTAACCGAGGTAAAATTAATAACTGATGACTATAAAGTCAATAAAATTTTAATATAATAAGTAAATGAAAGAAAACAAAATAAATGCATCTTGCATTGTTGTAAGGCGAAAAAATGTATGTATCCATATATCATTTTGATGGGCATAGGAACGAGACATATATAAATCAATAAAAAAACAACAATTCAATCTTGGTAAGTAACGAAACAAAGAAAGCACAAATACTAACCACAGAAAAGAGAGCTACCTACGAGACACGTAACCCTTCATCTACCCGTCCATCTAACCTACCAATTTTTTTATTTTCTTCTCCATTTGTTTATTTAATCTTTCACTCCCCGCCTTCTCTTTAAAACATTCACAATTGAATTAGTATACAAAGTCTTCACATCAAACTCAAATCAGTATTCTCATGGTGATGGGTGATACTCCTTCGTTGGATGAGATCAGAAAGGCACAAAGATCAGATGGACCCGCAGGCATTCTCGCCATAGGCACGGCTAACCCTGAGAACCATGTGATCCAAGCGGAGTATCCAGACTACTACTTCCGGATTACTAATAGTGAACACATGACTGATCTCAAGGAAAAGTTTAAGCGCATGTGTAAGTCTTGCTAATACATTATGACCATTTTTTATAGACGTTAGATGAGTTTGGATGTTAATAGTTATGAGGTTAATGCTTGTCCATGTCAAAATTAGAATGGTCATGGTCAACCCATTTGCTTTATGTTTTCTCTTTCTCTTTCTTTGGTATAGTTAACAATTAGTAATTAATATAACAGGCGACAAGTCAATGATACGGAAACGTCATATGCATTTAACGGAGGAGTTTTTGAAAGATAACGCCAACATGTGCGCTTACATGGCTCCATCTCTTGACGCTCGACAAGACATTGTGGTGGTTGAAGTCCCTAAGCTAGGCAAAGAAGCGGCAGTGAAGGCTATTAAGGAGTGGGGTCAACCTAAGTCCAATATCACTCATGTTGTGTTCTGTACTACTTCTGGTGTTGACATGCCTGGTGCTGACTATCAACTCACTAAGCTTCTTGGTCTTCGTCCTTCGGTAAAGCGTCTCATGATGTACCAGCAAGGTTGTTACGCTGGTGGCACTGTCCTCCGTCTAGCCAAGGATCTTGCTGAGAACAACCGTGGCGCTCGTGTCCTTGTTGTTTGCTCTGAGATCACTGCTGTCACTTTCCGTGGTCCTTCTGATACTCACCTTGATTCACTTGTTGGCCAGGCTCTTTTCAGTGACGGTGCAGCCGCCCTCATCGTAGGCTCAAACCCGGACACCTCTGTTGGAGAGAAACCGATCTTCGAGATGGTGTCAGCTGCACAAACCATCCTCCCAGACTCAGACGGAGCCATAGATGGGCATTTAAGAGAAGTTGGACTCACCTTCCACCTTTTGAAGGACGTTCCCGGGCTCATATCAAAGAACATAGAAAAGAGTCTAGATGAAGCGTTTAAACCACTTGGGATAAGTGACTGGAACTCTCTCTTTTGGATAGCTCACCCTGGAGGTCCAGCGATTCTTGATCAGGTGGAGATAAAACTAGGACTAAAGGCAGAGAAGATGAGGGCCACGCGCCATGTGTTGAGCGAGTATGGAAACATGTCAAGCGCGTGTGTTCTCTTCATACTAGACGAGATGAGAAAGAAGTCAGGTAAAGATGGTGAAGCCACGACTGGAGAAGGGTTAGAGTGGGGTGTCTTGTTTGGTTTTGGACCAGGTCTTACTGTAGAGACAGTAGTCTTGCACAGTGTTCCTCTCTGAACAGAACTCGTTTCTTCTATTTGCCTACCTAAGTAAAAAAACTTACATCGTGTTATGTTTTCAATTTTATATGGGAGTGTATGTATGCAATATTAAGTAAGAACTATTCTATGTGAAATATAAAGTATGAAATTTTCTGGACATGTCCTTGGTTAATTTTGCACTTTTTTCTACGTTTTTTATAATACTTTACTTGGGTCCCATTCAAGACTGATGTGATCTCCAGAACATAAAGCATCAAACCTAATCAAACCAAACCGAACCGTCTTTTTCTTCTTCCTTTTTTTTTTCAACAACTTATTTTATTACTCCATAAAATTTTTACAAACTATATCTTACAACATATTCCATATTGTTCTTCCTACCTTCTTTTGCTAATTATCAGCAATAGAGTTAACTGTTCTATGAACATAACAAAATTTGTAGTTTATGAACTTTGTACATTGGTGAGTTATATCTCTAATTTCTCCACTTATGATTGGAGGACACGACATCATATCACTGTTGCCACTCTTTTCCTGTAAAGCATCGTAAAGGAGTTTACAATCTCCTATAAAAATAATATTATTGTAGTTTAATATTGCTACATGTTGTGTTGACATTTTCAAGGATATCGTTCTGCTTCAAGAGGAGTATTTACTGGCAAAATAAATGATTGTCCCATTATTATAGTTGCTTCATTTTTCATTAACCTCCAAGCTATTCCTGCTGGAACTCCCGAATTCTTCCAAGACGCATATACAAAACAGTAATATTGATCAGTTCTAAATTGAACATAATGTCTGTTGGTTCTTGTTGAGTTCAATTTAATCTCCTCCTGCACAGCATTTAGGTTTGCATACTTCCATTGGTCATAATCAATTATTGCATTTGTGATGATACTTACAATATGGTCTCTCTCATTCTCATATAACAAACGGTTTTTCGATTTCCAGATTTGCCATCCTATAAAAGGAATTAGGGAAACATCCTCATTTTTCTTGGGAAACCATTGACTTATTTTGTTTAAATTACTGTATAAGTTATGTGTTTGGACTAAATTACCTGAAGTTTTAAAGGTATTCGAGAGATCTCATACTTCTTTAACTACTCTGCACTCGAAAATTAGATGATTAACTGTTTCCTCTTCTTCACCACAAAGTTGACAAAATTTTGCCTCAAAACTCCTTTCTTAGCTAGATTAGTCAGCACTGGTAGACTATTGTGTGCAACTCTCCACCAGAAAGTTTTGATTTTTGGAGGAGCATTAAGTTTCCAAATAGCTATGAAAAGCTGTCCATTATTTGTTGACTCTTCATGCCTTATGTTTTACTATTGCTCTCTCCATATCTGCACCTGCAAATGATAACCAGACTTTACACTATATTGTCTATTACTCGTATAAAACCAAGTCGGACTATATGTTACCTCCGTTGCTGCAATTCTGCATTTTTTAATTTTTGATATGTCAGCTTGTTGGATATATTTATTGAGTTTGCTTTCATCCCATTTCTTTGTACCTATAACAAATAAATCAGATATATTCTCAGACAATAAAGAAGAAAAAAGAGCAGGTATTGGTGGTCTAGGCACTTGATCTACTATCCACGAATCCGTCCAAATATTTATCTTATCTCCGTTCCCTATTGACCATAAGATTCCTTTTTTAGTAGTTATTGTCTTGCTAATATGCTATGTCAAGCATAACTACCATTAGATTGCTTCTTCGCTTGAAGAAAATGCTTGGATGGATAATATTTAGCTTTATAAACTCTAGCTAATAAAGAGACTGTGGTCGGGATAATAGTTTCCATCCTTGTTTCGCTAGTAGCGCTAAATTAAAGGCTTTTAAATCTCTTATACCCAATCCTCCTTTCATTTTACTTTCTGTTATTTTATTCCAAGATATCCAAGCCATTTTTCTTTTTTCTATACTAGTAGACCACCAAAATTTCTTATTAGCTTCATTATTTGGTTTAACAATTTTCATGGGATTAAAAAGCAACTCATTGCATAAGTTGGGATCCCAGTCACTACTGCTTTTATTAAAACCTCTTTCCCCGATGGAGACAATAATTTATTTTCCCAACTACGTAATCTGTTTTCTACTTTCTCCTTGATGTAACAAAAACTATATGTTATGTTTCTCCCTATTTCTTCAGGCAAACCAAATACTTTTTAAACCCATTAAGTTGCGTGATACCTAACATATTTGATAAAGTTGATTTTTTCAAAGGATTCATACCTTTACTAAAGAAGATAGCTGACTTGGAGTAATTTATTTGTTTACCTCACGATGTGGCATATGTATGAAGAATCTCTTTGAGACTTAAGTAAGTGAGTTATTAATGGTCCACCTCTAGACGCTTTATATCCAGTTAATTTATGTTTAGCTATATAGCTTTTAATGAGCCTAGTTAACCTTTTGGTACAAATGAGATATAAATACGGTGATAACGGGTCACCTTGATGTATACCCCTTGTCGGTTTTATGTTAGTAAGGGATGATCCATTTAGCAAGACAGAGTAAGTGACTGTGGACAAGCATACCATCACCCATTTCCTCCAAAGTGAGTTGAGTCCCGTTTGCTTCATTACTGCATTTAAAAAACACCATTCCACTTTATCAAAAGCTTTTGAAATATCTAATTTAACTGCCATATAATTATATAAGTTAATTTGAGACTTCTCAGGGAATGCATTAACTCATGAGCTATCAAAAGATTATCAACAATATTTTTTCTGGGATAAATGCGGGTTGAGATTCTGTCAAGAAAACAGAGCTGAATAAAAAAAGGTTTTCTTATTCGATCAGAGAAAGGAGGCTGAGTCTTATATACAAACTCATTAACCTAGATGCATAAACGTAATTATAAAATAAACCATGAACTGTAGGTATTTACAATATTGATCCTTAATGTTTCCTAATACCCCCCCTCAAGCTGGAGTATGTAAGTCGCGAATATCCAGCTTGAACAAAAAACCTTCAAACTCCTTTCGTCCAAGAGCTTTAGTGAGAATGTCAGCCAGTTGAGTTGATGTCGGAACATAGACTGGTTGAATAACTCCTCTAACAATTTCGTCTCTAATAAAATGACAATCATTACCGACATGTTTTGTCTTTTCATGAAAAACCGGGTTCTTACTAAGAGATATTGCAGATTGATTATCACAGTGTAGCGGTATAGGATCAGAACAATCAACACCAAGAGAAATGAGTAATTGTCGCAACCATAGTAGTTCACTTACTGTATCGGCCATTGCTCTATATTCTGCTTCCGTCGATGAACGGGAGACACGATCCTGTTTATGTGTTTTCCAAGATATAGGAGAGTCACCTAACTGTATGAACCATGCCGTTAATGACCTGCGACTGAGAGGATCTGTGCTCCAATCTGCATCACACCAGGCAGTTAATTTCAACTCAGTGCCTGCCCTTAACATTATACCTTGTCCGGGATTTCCTTTGAGATAGCGAACAACTCGAATAGCTGCATCCCAATGATCAGTACGTGGTGCATTCATGAACTGAGATAATAAGTGAATCGCATAAGATAGTTCCGGCCTTGTAACACTCAAGTATATTAACCTCCCAACCAACCGACGGTACTTTGTGACATCCAGAAGTAGAGGGCTTTCCGATAAGGCTAGTTGATGATTCTGCTCAATTGGATGTGAGGCTGGTTTAGCTCCAAGTAAACCTGTTTCAGTGATGATATCCAAGATATATTTCCGTTGACACAAATACATTCCAGTGGCATTGCGTGCAACTTCGATACCGAGGAAATATTTGAGTAAACCAAGATCTTTCATCCGAAAACAGACATTCAAGTAGTCTTTAAAATCTTTAATGAGAACATGAGATTGACCCGAGATGATTAAATCATCGACATATACCAATACTTGAAGACACAGATTGCCCAAGTTGTCGACCAGAGTAAACAACGAGTAATCCGACAAATTTTGAACAAAACCATATGCTTGTAATGATGTAGTAAGTTTTGCGAACCAACACCGTGGAGCCTGACGAAGGCCATAGAGAGATTTGTGCAAACGACATACTTGAGATTTATCATCAGTTCTAAAACCAGGTGGTAAACGAATAAATACCTCCTCCTCTAAATCTCCATGGAGAAATGCATTATGGACGTCCATTTGATGCACTTCCCAATCTCGAGAAACTGCAACCTCTAAAAATGAACGGACGGTGACTGGTTTACAAACAGGGGCAAATGTTTCACGAAAATCTAAGCCCTCAGTCTGATGGTTACCAAGAACAACTAATCTCGCTTTGTACCGTTCCAGAGTTCCATCAGATCTGTATTTTATTGTAAAAACCCACTTACATCCTAGAGCTTTCTTTCCTTGTGGTAATGTTTCAACTGTCCAAGTGCCTTGTTCTTCAAGAGCTTCGATTTCACCACGCACTGCTTGACGCCAATTTTCATCGATAACTGCTTCGTCAAATGTTTGAGGGATGACACCAGCAGTGATGGCAGCAAGAAAAGCTCTATGACCTTCTGAAAAAATATGACAATCCACATAATCTTCAATAGGATACCAAGATGAATCAGTGAAATTACCATCAGAGGTCTCATGAGTCGTATTTGTGACATAGTCACGGAGACGTGTAGAGGGGATTTTATGTCGGCATCCTATACCCATCGGTGGATCAGTGGTTTCATCGGCTACCATTATATCTGGTTCAGGATATTCAGCAGCTGGTTGTGAGGCAGCAGCTGAGCTGGATGCAGGCGAAATCGGATCAGGTGATGATGATGGAGTCGAAGAGGAAGACTCAGTAGGTATATTTGGGTCAGGTGATGGAGTCATAGGAGTATCTGTATCAGAGATACCATCATCAACAATAGGGGTCACCGGGACTGGTACAATCGGAGTTTGACCAAACTCATCTTCATCATCACGATACGCAGAAAAAACTGGTGGAGAAGAAGAAGATGATACAGGTTCAGGAGTCCGAGAGAAAGGGAATTCCGTTTCACAGAAAATCACGTCGCGTGAAACAGAAACAATTCCAGTTTCTAGATTATATACACGCCAGCCTTTCTTGCCAAATGGGTAACCCAGAAAAACTGACTTAGAACTCCTTGCAGCAAACTTATCACCACCATTTTTTTGGTTGTGAACATAACACAAGCTTCCAAAAACTCTCAAATGATTTAATGAAGGTACCTTGTTGTATAAGATTTCAAACGGAGTCTTTCCGGAAAGGACTGTAGTTGGAGTTCGATTAATTAAATAACCGGCTGTAAGTACACAGTAACTCCAAAATTCCAACGGTAAGTGAGCTTGAAACCGAAGAGCTCGAGCAACATTGAGGATGTGACGATGTTTTCGTTCCACTCTTCCATTCTGTTGAGGTGTGCCTACACAAGATGTCTCATGAATGATTCCTTTGTCTCTAAAAAAATCAGTGAGACACATGAACTCAGACCCATTATCACTGCGAATTGTCTTGATCTTACTGTCGAATTGACGTTCAACAAGTGCAACAAAATTTCGTAATGTTGATGGTGCTTCAGTTTTGTTTGGTAACAAATATATCCATAAAGCACGAGAAAAATCATCAACAATAGTAAGGAAATAGCGAGATCCGCACAGAGAAGTAGTTCGATAAGGACCCCATAAATCGCAGTGCATAAGCTCAAAAACCATAGTTGTCTTATTAATACTTAGCGGAAAAGAATCACGTGTCTGTTTGGAACGAATACAAACGTCACAAGACTGAAAATCAAAAACATCACTAGTGCAAAAATCTGATAACTGCAACATATTCATAGCTTTAGAGGCAGGATGACCCAAACGTCGGTGCCACACATCCAAAGGTTGCTTAGCCGAAGTATGTGTCATCATAGCTGCTGCGATGCCTCTAAAAAAATATAATCCATTGATTTGTTCACCCGCTCCAATCAGGATCTGCGTGATGCGGTCCTGGATAATACAAAGGCGATCAGATAACTGAAAAATACAACCCTTGTCACGAGTCAACTGAGACACCGAAATGAGGTGACATTGCAATCCATCAACGAAAAAAACATTAGATAATTGTAGATTGCAGCCTAAAAAAACCGTTCCTTGTCTAGTAGTAGTAGTGAATCTACCATCCGGTAATTTTATCAACATAGGATCCATATCATATACCTCAGAAAGAAACTCAATAGAACCAGTCATATGGTTTGAAGCCCCAGTATCAATTATCCAAGATTCAAGAAAAAACTGACCTGAAAAACGATCATGTACTCCTGGGTTTCGTTCATTTAGCATTGATACTAATGTCTTCCATTGCTGATCGTTTAGACCAACAAAACCTTGTCGATCAGCTTCAGTGATGGCGGAGTTTGCAGAGAAAACCGGTGTCAGAGCAGAGACCTGATTCAGGCGCGATGGTTCTGAGCGACGAGGTGCAGGCGGTTGGGATGTCAATGAACGTTGATCACCAGTATTGGCTGTTGGTGTAGGTTGCGGAAGCTTAGATCGCGGACGATCTCCCCACCAAGTTGGGTAACCAATCTTTCTGAAACAATTAGCAGCTACATGCCCTGTTCGTCCACAGCTCGTACATATTGCAGTAGGATCTCTCTGTTCCGGTTGTCTTCCTTGCGAAACGGTCTGAACCGCAAAACTCACAGCATCTGTACGTTCGTCAACCAAACGACCAGCCCTCTTTGATTCCTCATCTTGAACAACAACCTGGTAAGCTTCATCTATGGATGGTAAAGGATCACGTGAGAGAAGAGAAGACTTTACTGCGCCAAACAGAGTCTCATCAAGTCCCATCAAAAATTGGTGTAACTTGTCTTCCTCACGTTCTCGGAAAACCTCTTCCATTGTTTTAGCTTGTTGAAAATCAGATAAACTGGTCCACAATTTCGTGAGCTTGCCATAGTATGCTTCCACAGCGGTGCCACGTTGATGACAATTGGCAAGTTCAGCTTTGAGTCTTTGAACTCTTTGTCCGTTTTTAACAGAGAATCTTTTCTGAATATGAGTCCACAGATCATGTGCTATTTCATGGTGCGACAATGAGCTGCTCAGGTCTGGAGCGATGGTCAACTTAATCCAAGAGACCACCATGGCATTGTTCGCCCACCAATCCTCAAGGTCATCGGAGTTCTCAGCTGGGGAGGTATAGATCCATCAACAAAACCGAATTTTTTCCTAGCTCGTAACGCAAGTCGGAGATTCAGCGCCCACTCATCATAATTGGGGCCTCGAAGTTGGGGTTGAGAAATGATAGATCCAGGATTGTCGCCAGAAGAGAGATCATAGGGATCGATTCTTCGCCGTGTAAGCAGAGGTCGTTCCATTGGTGTAGATGTGGCTGAGTCGTCGGCCATAGTAAGAGAGTATCTCGTTAGAGAGAGAGAACGAAGATACTAGGTCAATAAAAGAAGAAAAAAATGGTATGCTCGTGAGAGAAAGGGGATCGAACAACCTAAAAAAAAATTTAGGTATGCTCTGATACCATGTCAAGAAAACAGAGCTGAATAAAAAAAGGTTTTCTTATTCGATCAGAGAAAGGAGGCTGAGTCTTATATACAAACTCATTAACCTAGATGCATAAACGTAATTATAAAATAAACCATGAACTGTAGGTATTTACAATATTGATCCTTAATGTTTCCTAATAGATTCAGATATAATGTTATTCAAAAAAAGCTTGAGTCTGTTTGTTAATATCTTAGAAATAATTTTATATGCAACATTGGATAAACTAATGGGCCTAAAATCTTTTAAACTAATCGGGGCCTCCTTTTTTTGGCAAGAGAACTATATGTGTATGATTAAGAGTAGGATCGAGATACCCGGTCTGAAAAAACCTAGTTATATATTTATAAACACTATATTTAATTATGTTCCAATATTGCATATAAAACCCTGAATTCATTCCGTCGGGACCCAGCGATTTCCATCGGTTTATATTAAATACAACTATTCTTATTTCCTCCTCTTTAACTGGCTGAGTCAAATATGAATTTATTTCATAAGTTATAGAACCTTTGTAGAAGCTCCATCGGTATAGTTGGACCTGATGTTGTATACAACTCTTGAAAGTAGTTTTGTATTACTCTTTTTAAGCCTTCATGAGTAGAATGCAACACTCCTAAACCATCCTCAAGCATTGTGATTCGATTAAGAACTCTTCTTTGTCTGGTTTTTTGATAAAAAACTTGGTGTTTTTCTCTCCTTCTTTTAACCAATGAACTCCACTTTTTTTTCTTCCTAAGATTCACTTCACTCAAATATGAAATATCCATTAAGAATAGGAATAAAAAATAAAAAGGCCAGGCCTGCTCGCTCGGGAAGGCTGATACACCATATTTTTGGGCTTTTTATTAAAAATGGGCTGCGATGTCAAAGTCAACGTAAAGAGACTTCTTTTGTCTCTTCAGTCTCCTCACAAACTAGCGATTAAAAGTTTTGTCTATAGGTAGCGATTTCTTTTTGTTTTAAGATGGAGATATTGTGCACACATGATTAGGATTTAGGGTTCTGTAGATTTAATCGTTATGTATATTCCTTGTTATAGTCTTGTAGATCAGGAAAGTGACTGAGATGAGCTTATCAGCAAATCAAGAAAAGAACTGTAATGGAGAAGATTCAGAAGATGGTTAATGAAGATAGAATGATTTTTTATTGAGAAATGCTGGAACTGATTACAATTAACATTTACACATGGTACTGAGCCACGATAATTTGAAGAAATAAAGAATTGCAAATAAAAAAGAAAAAATAAAGAAATCTATGTTCTTCGAGTTGAATTGTTGCCTTCAAAGAGCTGGTCTATGAGATCCTCTATGTCTTCAGGTTGATACTTGACATACTTCTCTGTCTGCCGACCAGGATCCAAGTACTGTCCAAACCTAGCCATGAAAGCTCTATAAGCAGGTATTATAACTGCAGTTATAGAGACTCTCAGCTCACTTTGAAGCTGCTCGTCATTAACTACCCATGTTGTCTGTGTCTTGTGTATCTCATCAAAGGTTGCGTTGAAGCTTTTGAACCTCTCCTTGAGATTAGGCTTCACTATCTTACCATTGTGCATGAGCCCTTCGTGTCCTAAGAACCCTAAGAGCTTCCCCCATGTTTCCCTCTGGTAGCTCTTGTGATAGTTCCTTAGCTCCGTTGATCTCTTCCTGCACCATGTATCACCCATCACTTCGTGTATCTCTGCGGATCCTTTGATTTTTTGCACTATGTATCTTCCGTTGTTCATCATGAAGATGCAGCTTAGTGGTATGTCTTTGTATTGCTTTGACTTTACTTCTAAGTTTCCATCAAGTGACTCCATTATCCTCATTAGTTGACTTGAAAAGGTTGAGTTCGTAGTCTCTACTGGTTCTTCATCTTCTTGCTCCATCTTTGAGTGACTCTTGAAGACTTGTTCTAACGTTTCTTTGTATTCACATGAGTACTTAAGGTAGTTCATTATGTACCTGGTCAGTGGATGCACTGCGCCTCCTGGTACTGGTGTCTTGCTCGAATCAGATTTGATTGAGTTCTCCATATCTGAGAATATGTTAATAGCAGTTTCTCCAAGTTGTGAACGAGCAATGGCTACCTCGTTCCTCAGTTCGTTACGTAGCTCCTCTGGGAAGAGTTCCTCCATTGTTGGAAAACTATCTCGAAGAGTCTCGTAGATGTCAAGAATCTTGAAGAGCTTTTCAGTAGAGCGGTTAGTCATGGCCACAGCTTCAGCAAAACCTAAGAACTGGATGGAGAGGCCGTGTGTGATGATGAAGAACAAGTTCTCTTCGTCTCCTCCAAAGATCTTCTCTATGAGTTTGAGCTCACCTGGGAAGAAGAGAGAAGAGCATTTCTTGAAAGTCTTGTTCCAAATAGGTATCTCTCTTTCTAACGTGTCCCAGCTCATCCTCAACACCTCGTCGATGCTCACTTTCTCAAACTCACAGTCATGTTTCAAGGTTTGCATCAAGATGTTTCTTCTCTCAACCAAATAAGCCTCTCTACATTCCAATCCATACCCTCCTCCTTTCATCTTCTCCGCTATTTTCCTTAGCACCTCAACCACCTCCTCCGAGTAACCGGGGTATTCGATCTCTTGATCACCGCACTCCGGAACTATCATTTGGTCCTGATCTTCTACCACCTCATCGTTCTGGTGTTCTTGTTGATCCGGGGTACTCTTCCTCTGGTTGTTGCTGTCGTCAGAGATAACTGTAGGCTCTTTGGTCAAAGATTCTTCTAAAATGGTACGGAACTCATCTTCCAAGAAGGCCATTGCACGTTGCTGGATGGATCCTGCATAGTTGATCAACGACTCATGATGGTCTAAACATGACTTTGTATTGAGCAACAGACTCATAAGCTTTGAGACACGTTCCATTGCCTCCAAAAGCGAAGACATCTCTTCTGGATCTTGGTACCACACAGTCTTAGGCTCACCAGAGTCATACTTGGAGAGTTTATCCTCAAAAAGATCTAAGAACTTCCCAACAAACTGTGGGATCTGAAAGTAATCATCCTCTCCATTCTCCTCTGTGCCTCCATCTTTATGCTCTTCCTTGTGAAGGGAAAGACTCGATAGAATCTGATCAAGTTCTTCAGACAAAGACTCAATGGTTTGATGAATCTCAGGTGCTTCTTCTTCTTCTTTTGCAACCTTGTCTACATCGTTGTCTCCTGTCTGATCTTGATCTGTTTCGGTATTACCAACATCAACATTCTCATTACTGCTACCATCTTGATCTATTTCGGTATTACCAACATCAACAGTCTCTTTACTGCTACCATCTTGATCTATTTCGGTATTACCAACATTAACATTCTCTTTACTGCTACCATCTTGATCCCCATCATCTGAGCCATGAGCATCCAAAACGACGTCGTCTTTCTCATCTCCCTTGGAGTTATCATCAAGATCCGGGTCCTTGTCGTTATTCTCCATCACTTATTATGTAAAAATTGAAAAATGGTGAAGTGAAATTGGGAAGGAAAGATTCATGTGTTCTGTTTTCGTTTAGACAATAAGATTTGTGGTTTGTGTTGATGATGATGGTCACATTGTGCTTAATCGAAGAAGTAGGAGAGCCTTGTTTTTTGGGTGCTCGACCGTTGACTTTTTCCTTCATCCAATATTCTATTTTTAACCAATAAATATAAACCTCGTAATTATTTAACTCTTTTTAATTTGTACTAGCAGATGACCCGCCCTCGGAGTTTATTTTAAATTTATTTAATTTTTATTATTAATATATTGATTAAAAATATTTTGTTTATATAATAAAATTAAATACTCTTTCAATATTTTTGTTACAAAAATAGAAAATACTATTAAT
>KE158443.1:91323-104624 GCA_000411055.1 Leavenworthia alabamica | reverse complement strand
AAGAAGCCTCACATTGTTTTTCTTGATGTGGGAATGACTGCAGAACTCTCAAAGAACGACCGAGAAAACTTACTTGAATTTTTCAAGGCGGTTGCACGTAGAGATGGCCGGACTGCTGCAGAGCGAACACTTAGATTATCGAGAAAGCAGAATTGTCCCAATCCAGAAGCTTATATCAAGGTAAATGATATCTTTCCGTAAGCTTCCTCAGAGACTATGTGAGGGTTAATACTATATTACTCTAACAGGAAGTAGAGGAAGCATTCAGATTCTGGGGAACACCTGAGGGAGATTTAGTTCATCCAGCAGATTGTATACATGAATTACTTGAGAAAGTAAGAAGACATAGAGTTAATATTGATGGTAATGTGTGTACTGTGATGGTAACAACACTAGTTCTCGAGGTAAGCTAAAATCAGTCATGTGTTTAAATTTAGTTTAGATGTTAGATCATGCTATGTTTCATGGAACTTGTTTAAAAATGCATTCCTAAAGAGCATTGAACCAAAAACCTAAGCTTATTATAGAAACCGAGTTTTTTAAGATGTTGCATTTGAAATTATTTGTAGCTTAGAGAATTGTAACTATAGCTTAGTTTGATCCAGTTACAGTTTACTCTAGAGAGATTAAGTTTGGTTCAATCTTATTGTAATTGGATTTGGTTATAGGGTTGGCAACGGAAACTCGATCCTGGATATGATGTGATGCACACGCTGCAAACAATGGTGCTGAAAACGGACTGGGCTAAGTCTCTTTCTTACACGGTGGATGGTCTGATGGCCCCCTAGGAGAAGAAAGGTTCCTTCTTTTTGAAATATTTGTTTTGTCATCTTCATAGGAGTCTATACACATCTTAGATTGAGAGAACATAGACAGAAAGTACATGTTCCATGTTCTATGGTTCCCTTTTAATTTTCATTAATCTTCTCTTTTTGTTTTTTTTTTTTTGTTATGGATTTTGGTTCATTCTAACTTATATAGCATAATAGAATTGTATTTAAGTGGTTGGTTTCTGATATAAACCACTCTTTTGTTCTCTGAGCTGAAGAACAGTGAACCAAAACTGCCTGAGAATGACGCAGAAGATTTGAATAAAGCTGAATAAAGTGTCTTTGTTTATCTACCTTTATTTAGCTAAGGAAGTGAATGACCCAAATATGTTCTGTAAGTTAAAACGGTTGTATGTGATCATCATCATCAAATGCATTATAATATAAATAGTTGGGATATTCACGTAACTTGCACTAGCACACTATATTAGTATACAAATGGTTTCTCAGCTTTTCTCCTTTTTAACTCTTTCATCGAACTTCCATGTTTGCTATATATATATATCACAGTTTTGAAAACAAACATGAAAGTTTTCTTTTGACATATATCTCCTTCAACAGTATCAATCACTGTAAGCCTAGAGCTTTTTGTGCTTTATGTGAACTCTGTTGTATGCTGTTAGGGTTCAGATGACATTGTTGGTACAATCACTGGAGGTGAATGCAACTCAACCAAAGCTTTACCTTCAGGATAGCTGCCTATACATAAAGTGTCTCCTATACCTCGCCAGATAGCATTATGAACATTGTTTTCGACTATAAAGTGTCTTCAGGATAGCATTACCATAAAGTGTTTTCGACTCATGCATCATCACAACACATCACAAGCAAGTTGAACTAAAAGGACACAAAGAGACTACAGCTCAACTTCAAAGATCTGTAAAATAATACAAACCTGAGTTAATGTACAGAATGGACAGACGAGATGGTGTATGCAATCATCCAAGAAACTATCAGCTCCCTGTAAGAAAAGTATGAGAAGGTAAAAGTGAATGTGTGCATTGTCTTTTTGTTACAGCAAATAGGATCCAATCAAAAGGAATAAAACAATAGCTAGATAGAGAAAGCATTGTCTTTTTGTTACAGCAAAAGCTGTAATGTTAAATATGATACTAACAATAAGAATCATATGAACTGTACCATGACACATTACAAAATTGGATGAGAAGTCAAAATAACATAGAAAAGTCAACATCTTACAGTTAAGATATTTTATATCTGAAGAAAGCAAGAACCAAAACCAGACCTTGTCATGTTTAGACGAAGAGAAAAAACAGAACAGAACAGAAACAACAAAATGAACCAGCTTCAATCAAGTAAAGAGAGAAAACTTTAGTAAATTAGGATAAGGCAAAACTTGTCATATTTAAATAACTAACTTTAAAATTTTGTCATATTATATTACAAACATGTTAAAATATAACATTGTTTTATTCCAAAAAAATAAATAAATAGATTTTAGTATATCTCAAGTAGTTTTTACACAATTTTTTTTTCACTTTGTAAACGTTGCTTCATGTTTTTCATTTTCCTCTCTTATTCATCCTCCATAATTTAAATTTACTATTTTTGATTTCCTCGTTCTCCTCCATGTTAATTATCAAAATAAACAAATAGTTAATAAAATATTTTGTTTAAAATAATATAATATATATATATTAAATTTTAGTTATAATTTAAAAAATTAAAAATATTTTTTATTAAAAAAATAATAAAAAAATAAATGTATATTTCACAAATGTATCAACTAGTTGAATTTAATATCTCTAACGGACCAAAAAAGACAGGATATCAAACTCGGTTTGTTTTTACAATTATAAAATATATATTTATTTTTTTAATAAATAATATTTTATTAAAAAACTATTTGTTTAGTTAGATATTCCATAAAATTATTTTTATTTTAAAAAGTATAAGTGTTAAATTTAGATAATGTATAAATAGATTGAACTCATAACATCTCTTACGGATCAAATGAACGGGATGTCGAATTCGGTTTATTTTACAATTTCAAAATTTAAAACTTATACTTTCAAAATAAAAACAATTTTATAAAATATCTAATTAAACAACTAGTTTTTTAATAAAAATATTATTTATAATAAAAACTAAAAAAATTAAAAAAAAAATGTAAAAAAAGATTGACCTGTATTAGGAGATTCTCTTCGACAACAAAAGCGAATAATGAGCATACTTAATTTTTCTCCTTTCCTAATCGTCATTATCGTTCAAAATTTAATTAAAAACTGAAAATCAATACTTAAAAAATAATTAACAAAAAAAGTGTAAAATAATATACCTGTATATTAGGAGATTCTCTTCGTAGATATAACTTGGCCCATAATTAAGTTTTTAGTTACGTCACCTCAAGATAGCTTTAAGTAGTTCGTAACACAGCGATCACTAAGAAAGTGAGCAATACGAGACTGTAACGAGATGATGGTAAGACAGAACAAAGGGATCTCCATGTTCACACTATCTGAGGACATCATGAACTCACCTGCAAACCAACTCAAGCATTAAGCTAATAACATAAAACAGAGAAATTCTTCATATTCAAAATTCTTTTGGTTAACAATGGAAACTACAAAACGAAACATCATGGGAAAAAACAAGTTCTTCTACGAAAAATAATCATATGGATTAAACTTGAGTATCTGACTAATAGAAATTCACTTGTGCACTTACCTCAACAGTAAGTAAGGAACCATGAATGAATACTATGGAGCTTCAAACATTTGATAATACCTGTAAAAGCCAAACACAGAGTTTATCAGTTATTAACTTAATTGACCATCATAACAAGAATGTAAACCTTTATTGATTAATTAGAGACATTACATTGGATTTAAACATGGAAATCTCCGATTTAAACCTAGATACCTTAGTCGCTTCTTCAACATGTTTCCTAATACAAGAAACCAAAACAAGAATCGTGATTTTTTTACAATAATACATCGAATTTGCAGCAATTTCAATAATACATTCATTGATTGATTTTTACCTTATGAATATCATTCACGGTTGCAAAGTATCGAAACTTCCGCCAGTAGAAGAAGTGATTGCGGATCCACAAAAACAATTGCGAAGAAGAAGAAGGCATCGCTTTCTAAAAACCCTAAATCTGAACCCCTTCTCAACGACACTGGGTAAGACTTAAGAGAGAGAGAGAGAGACAGAGTCTGTACAGAGTTTCGAATGAGAATCGTCTTCTTCAAGACATGATTCGTAAACGAAGATTGCACAAGCAATTTTGTTTTGGTTTCAAATTCAATTTGCAGTGCTCTCTCTCTCTTATATCTTTTAGATTTTTTCTTTTAATTTATTAAGAAACGGCTATATTTTTTGGAATAATTACACATTTGACCCATCAAAATAAATGACACTTGTAAACTGTCACCTGAGATTTAGTCTCATATTTATGACCGTTAGATCTCAACACTATCAATCGAACGGTTCTTAAACAATATCCATTTCTCAGAAGGATAATAAGTACAAACAATGCCGTCAAAAGAGTCGCTGTTATACTCTTCGAAGTATTCATCATCGCCGAAACAGTCAAAGAGAGAGAGAAATAGAAGCAACATGACTTCTCCGGGGAAATCTCCGAGATCAGATCACAAATCGCCTACGGTTTTCACCGTGCAGACGTCTTCTCCCAGATACCTCTCGAGCGGTACACCGACATCTGGAGCTCAACGTAAGATTGGGATTGCTGTTGATTTGAGCGACGAGAGTGCGTACGCAGTTCAATGGGCTGTTCAGAACTATCTTCGCTCCGGGGACGCCGTTGTTCTCCTTCATGTTCAACCGACTAGCGTACTTTACGGTGCCGATTGGGGAGCTATTGACCTATCACCGCAGTGGGATCCGGAGAACCTAGAATCTCAGAAGAAGCTGGAGGACGATTTCGACATTTTCACGAATAAGAAGGCGAGCGATGTTGCTCAACCTTTGGTGGAAGCGGATATACCGTTTAAGATCCATATAGTGAAGGATCACGATATGAAGGAGAGACTGTGTTTGGAGGTGGAAAGGTTAGGGCTAAGCACTTTGATTATGGGTAGCAGAGGATTTGGCGCTACAAAGAAGAGCAGCAAAGGTAGGTTGGGAAGCGTCAGTGATTACTCTGTTCACCATTGTGCTTGTCCGGTGGTGGTTGTTAGATTTCCTGATGACAAGGACGGAGAAGATGAGAAATCAACCAAAAATGGTTCCGGAAGTCTTATAGATGATAAGCTTCATACAGTACCTGAGGAAGGGGGAGGAGACAAGGAGGAGCAACAACGTTGACTTTGGTCAATTTCAGGTATATCTCTCTTAGCTAGGATTTAGCTTGTCTCTTGTGAACAAGAATGAGTCATCTTTCTTAGAGCTTTATGCTTGGATCATGTTAGGAAGATTCACTAAGATGCTGTGTTAATCCTGATGATTGATGTCTGTATGTTTGATGATTTGTGCATATCATTGTTTTAGTTTGTATTCAATGATATCTTGATTATATTGACAAATCTCTGATAAAGGCATCTATTGATATACCAGAGATTTGCTGTTCGTGAGTATGTGCTTGCATATGTTGAAAATTGTCTGGAAACTCCGAGATAAACATCAGTTACACTTTTATCTTCCAAAATTTTGTTTTTAGGCTGCCATGAACTCAATCTTAGGACATGAGGTGCCACTTTTTGTGATGAGTTATCTATTATGTTGCTAGATTTTCCCTGAAATAACTATGCTTGTAGCCTTGCATCTTTCGGAATCGCTACTTTTGCTTTGTCCTGATTTGTCCTGTCAAGGGTATTTGTTACCAGAGTACCGTGATTCATTCATGCTTTTATAAAGAGTGTTGTGCATGGTGATTCTATTAGTTGTTATGCTTGGATAGTCGGTTTTAGAAATGTCATAGCTCTTTAGGTTTGTCGAGAGAACCGAATCATAAGTAGTTTGTCGATGAATATGTTAAGTTGGACCAATCAATGATCTCTTATTAGTGACTTCTGATCTTGAATCTGCTTCCATGTTGCAGAAGGAGACAGAGAAGGAAAAGAAAGTGTTCCTATGCACTTGGTATGTGTTCTTAAGCGTGCTTCATGGTCTGGTGTTTGAGGGGTTTGGGTGTAGATCTTTGTTGTAATTATTATGTTCTTGTTTTAAACTCTGTTGAAATTGAGATGAATGGATTCAATGTCTTTGTGTTTTGTGTCTTTAAAAAAAGCAGTTGAAAAGGATTTCAATACACAGCCTTAGTATATCACTGAAGTTGAATTCAGCTGTGAAATAAGACTCTTTTTTCCTCTCTCAAAAATGCTTTGAGTGGTAAATAGAACCATGAATGTACATGGAAATAGTAAAACTGAGATCACAGAGACCAGTGAGACTGAAGCATAAGACCTATAGTTCTTCCGTTACTGTTTGTGAGATATACAAGACCTGGACTTAAGCTAAACCGATGACCTATGTTGAACTTCAGATACGATTCCACTTGAAACCGATCATGATTTCTTATACCATTAACAACTCCTCCAACACTCATGCCCCAACCCACTTCATCCTCTGGTTTGTCTGTAATAGACATTGACCATTGTACTTGCTTTTCTCTTGAATTCTGATATTCAATCCATCCCCCAATTTTTGTAGACTCATCCATTAGACAGTCAAACTTCAAAGCAATGGAACTAGACGACACATGATTCATACTTCTCCTCATCTCTAGAGGTGGTGCTGATGATTCAGGCTCCATAGCAACACGGCGCCTTAGGAAACTTACTGGAACTGTAATGGCTCCAGTAGAATGGAGGTTGTTAGATGGTGTTACAATTTGGTGACAGCCTAATAGTGAAAGTTT
The DNA here is from genome assembly GCA_000411055.1 of Leavenworthia alabamica. Taxonomy (NCBI): domain Eukaryota; kingdom Viridiplantae; phylum Streptophyta; class Magnoliopsida; order Brassicales; family Brassicaceae; genus Leavenworthia; species Leavenworthia alabamica. The sequence goes on along the minus strand of KE158443.1, from coordinate 97,949 downwards.
CAAACTTCTGAGAATGTCGCAAGTTACATGACCAAAAGTTCTGAAACAGCGATTTATAGCATTCGAACCTTGTTCAACTTCAAGATTTGAGATAGATTGAGCAATTGAAGCTGTGATGTTTGAGTTTCTAACTGTTAACCCTATTGCACTACCATTATGTTGGTTTAAAAGAGGTGGTCCAAGTTCGGAAACTTCTGTAAGACTCATTCCCTGCAAAGTTTGCTCTGATTAGGTTATATACATCAAACCAACTTATCTAATACTCTTTTGTGTGTTTAACATGATCCAATCAATTTGAATGTAGAGAACAACCAACATAGAAACAAAATCTGTAACAAAAGATGGATACTTTACCTTATAAGAAGAGACTATAGCAGCATCAACATCTCTGAAATATGCGCCAACAGGAATAACAACTCCAGAGAACCAATCATTAATATCTGCCTTGTAGAAAACTTTGGCTAAAGACAACTGACTCTCTGAAACATCACTGTGATCTCCTTCCCCTTTGTAACCAGCAACGAGCTCAGCTACAAGCATATCTGTCTCTCTAAGGCTCGTTTCAAACCTGAACCTAGAAAGCAATCCGGGTTTCAATCCTTCTCTACCAAGTCTATTCAAACTATCCTCTTCATTGTTTCCTAACAGCAATATAGCTCCAAGCATATCAACCTCACCTCTCATATGAGTGATACTCTCTTGAAAGGAACCTCCTTTTGATAATTTATAAGAGGAAATGATACGTTCCAGTTTCTCTTGTTTATCTCTAAGTTTCATCAAATCAGAGAATGCTTCTCTTTGTAATCGCTTCAAGATATTAATCTGAATACAGTTTCACAAACCAAAACCAAAACCAAATTTTCAGTAATCAACATAGCTGAAGTTACTGGGCCACATAACGACATTCAAAGAAGAGAGTGATTCTAAGAACAAAAGGAGATGAACGAAGATACCGGATTCTCATGGAAGCCGAAATGGCGGGAGACTAAGTCATGACTTGATTTCGTAAAGCTCTTTACTTTCTCAAACACCGAAGCAACTGGATCCATTTTATTGATGGGAAACGTTGATGATTTTTAGATAAATCTAGTAGAAGGTGGTAATGGCTTCTCTACAGGTGATAGATAAGAGAGTTGAGTAGAGACAATCTGATAAAAATGGTTTAGGGTTTATCATTCATTTCTGAGTTTCAAGATCTAAGAAAGGTTTTGGTCATTCCGGTTTCTTTGTCTGGTTTTATTCGGTTTAATTTAAATTTTGATTATTTTGGTTTAATCAAGTACCAAAGGCAATTTAAATATATTCGGTTTAAAGCGACGGCTAACATAGTAACATGAGTATTTTTCCTTGCAGCCAATAGTAGCGGTCCCTTTAGATGTTTAATATCTTTAATCGCGTGTCAAGTTGGTAACACTCATTATTATTTCAACGTACTACAACTCGTAATCTGAAAATAATATTTATTATTTATATCCACGTGGCATTATATTAAATTAAATTAAATTAAAGTTAACATTTAGATAAAATAAGAAACAAGTTGAGTATATGAACAAAAAATAACACGAACTTTCCAGCGAGATCCCCACTTTAATTAGTAATAATATTATGTTTAATTAGTAATTTATATAATCTCAATAGCCCACTATCAACCAATATCTATTATTTACTTAAAAATAATATAACTAAACGACAATGGATCAAATCCAAATTTTGGGTAAAACTAGACTGAACTAAACAAAAATTAAATTATATATAATATAGATTATAGTTAGAAATTATATTTAAATATTTACCAAACTTGTTCACTATTTTGATTAATATATTTACCAAAATTTGAAAAGATGCGAAAGTGAAATGGATAAAAAACATGATTGAGCCCATTAGGCCCACATGAATAATAATAATAATAATAATAAATGAAATGAATAATTAATAAAGCACTGAAAAAAAGAATCCAATAAAAAAACAGGGTGAATAATAATTGAAGTCGTATGAAGAATACAAAAGTCAACAGTTGAAAGCTTCTTCAAAAGCCATCGAAGAAGTCTTTAGTTTACAGTCTCTCATTACGGCTCTTATCTTTCTTCTTCCTTCTTTCGTCATCTCTCATAGCTCTCTATATTATATGACAAAACTCTGTTTTTTTTCTTCTAAAATAGAAAGAAAATAGAACACGAAACTAGATCTGTCTCTTGTCTCTCTCTGTTGATTATATATAAAAAGACAAAGATCTCTCTAATTTTTATCTTTTGTTTTATTTCCAAAAAATAAGCTCAAATGGTGAACCAAGTAAAAGAGCGGACTTTAGAGGAGACCTCTACGTGGGCAGTCGCTGTGGTCTGCTTCGTCTTATTATTTATTTCTATTGTTCTCGAACATTCCATTAACAAAATTGGAACTGTAAGTCCTTCACTCAGATTTTTCTAACTCTTCTCCACTGTTTCATGTTCTTCCTCTGTTTTATGTTCTTGCTCTGTTTTATGTTCTTGATCTGCTTCCTGCTCTGTTTTTTTTCATTTGACCAGTTATTCTCATATCACTACTACTACTAAACTTGTGAATCTATGTTCTTTGTGTGTTTTCAATACTAAAACAGTGGTTTAAGAGGAAGCACAAGAAGGCTCTTTTTGAAGCTCTTGAAAAGGTCAAAGCAGGTAAAAACTCAGAAACTAAACTAAACAACATCATCTTTGTCTCCTCATCCATTAACAGACTTATTAGTTATCTTTTTCTACTTAACTTGATTCAGAGCTTATGCTACTGGGATTCATATCACTACTCTTAACAATTGGACAAACTCCAATCTCAAACATCTGCATTTCCCAGAATGTTGCATCAACAATGCACCCTTGTAGCGCAGCTGAAGAAGCTAAAAAATACGGCAAGAAAGACACCGGAAAAAAAGATGACAATGATGATAAATCCGGTCGAAGACTTCTTCTTGAGTTAGCTGAATCTTATATCCCTAGAAGAAGTTTAGCTACTAAAGGCTATGATAAATGCGCAGAGAAGGTAACTTAACTAATAATACATAAATCATTCACTGCGCATTTGATGACTGTGATTGATGGTTTTACTCAGGGGAAAGTTGCTTTTGTATCTGCTTATGGAATCCATCAGTTGCATATATTCATCTTCGTTCTTGCTGTGGTTCATGTTATTTACTGCATTGTTACTTATGCTCTTGGCAAGACCAAGGTATGTGAACTCTGAAGTAGCTAAGTCTTTACACATATATTGCAAAAGAGCTTTTAACTAAAGTTTTCTTTTGAGTATCGTAGATGAGGAGGTGGAAGTCTTGGGAAGAAGAGACAAAGACTATAGCGTATCAGTATTCAAACGGTATGAGTATTTTGATCACACTTAAATGGTAGATATGTGATATTTAATATGAAGTAATACTTGTTATTCAGATCCTGAGAGGTTTAGGTTTGCAAGAGACACATCTTTTGGGAGAAGACATCTAAATTTCTGGAGCAAGACAAGTATTACACTATGGATTGTATGTTTTTTCAGACAGTTCTTTGGTTCTGTTACCAAAGTTGATTACTTAGCATTAAGACATGGTTTCATCACGGTAAATAATACTTTATTCTCTTTTAAACACTTGTCTTTGGAGAAACTGATATAAACTAATATTTAATTCCAGGCTCATCTTGCTCCGGGGAGTGAAACAAGATTTGATTTCCGCAAGTATATTCAAAGATCATTAGAAGAAGACTTCAAAACTGTAGTTGAAATCAGGTTTTGACTTCTTTCTTATGAGTAAAAAAGCTTATTTGGTTATCTTTTCTAAAGCTTTTTTGCTAACTTTATGCAGTCCTGTAATCTGGTTTATTGCTGTACTATTCCTCTTGACAAATTCAAATGGTAACGTTTCATTACTTACCACGAAAAATACGGTCTCATTTACATCCTATATTGACACAAAACTGACATTGGTTTGGTTTTTAAACAGGACTACGTTCTTACCTTTGGTTACCTTTCATTCCACTTATAGTAAGTAAACAACCAACTCTTAAAACCAAAAAGCATTTCTTCGATTTTTTTCCTTTTCGTCACCTTCGAATGAATGTAATCTGCAGGTGATATTAATAGTTGGAACAAAGCTTCAAGTCATAATAACCAAATTGGGTTTAAGAATCCAAGAGAAAGGTGATGTGGTGAGAGGTGCCCCTGTAGTTCAGCCTGGTGATGATCTTTTCTGGTTTGGTCGTCCACGGTTCATTCTTTTTCTTATCCACTTGGTTCTTTTTACGGTACATATACACATTATCCTTTACCTTCTCTATCGTTTTCTAAAGGTAGAATAAACTCATAAATCCTTCATTTTGCAGAATGCGTTTCAACTTGCCTTCTTTGCTTGGAGTACAGTAAGCTAGCCACTTCATTTTCATTACAGACAATGGTTTCTTAAGGACATACTAATTGTTATGTCATGAAATTTTTGGTATTGTAGTATGAGTTCAGTCTCAAGAATTGTTTCCATGAAAGTAATGCAGATGTGGTCATTAGAATTGTAATTGGGTAAGCTATAACATTATTATCTTCACTGTTGAATCTTAGAATATAATTTTGTTTCTTTAAATCTTGCAGAGTTGTTGTACAGATACTTTGCAGTTATGTAACTCTTCCACTCTATGCTCTTGTTACTCAGGTATCATCACACAATCAATACCGGATTTTTCGATATGATCTTTAGTTTAGTTTATGACATTGTCTTTAATGAATAAAAATGTATGTAGATGGGTACTAAAATGAAGCCAACAGTGTTCAATGAAAGAGTAGCCACAGCATTAAAGAAGTGGCATCGTACGGCGAAGAGCCAGACTAAACATGGAAGACACTCAGAATCAAACACACCTTACTCGAGCCGTCCAACAACACCAACACATGGCTCATCTCCAATCCATCTTCTTCATAATTTCAATAACAGAAGTGTTGAAAGTTACCCAAATTCTCCTTCTCCTAGATACTCTAGCCATAATGAACACCAGTTTTGGGATCCTGAGTCTCAACATCAAGGAGGTGAATCTTCCACACATCATTCTCTTGAGCAAGAAAGGTCTGTGGAAAATCCTGTTCTTGCTTCTGTGGAACTTCCTCCTATAAGGACTAGTCGAAGCTTAAAAGATTTTTCATTTAAGAGATGAAGATTCTTGATTTTTATACAGTGAGACATTGTTACATGAAGATAATGTCTTGTATACCACATGTATGAGACTTATAACGATCTATATAGATGTTGTATTCTCTGGCAACTTAGCCTGTCGTTAGCAGCTTCTTGCACAGACAAAACCTTCCTCAATTGTCAGGAAACTAATACTACGCTTTGATCCTACACAATGTGTATGCTTCAGTCTAACATATCAACATCATCAGTGATTCACAACATTGTCACAGAGACACAAAGTGGAGATTCATAATAATGTTAACAAACCAGTGTTTCAAAAATCTCTACAATTTTTTTTTCCATGGTTTCACTGTAACCTAACTATCTCATTCCATTTTTTTGTAAAGAAAGAGGAAAAACAAACAAGCGAAGTGATGGTTTTGAGAATCACTTCTTCAACATGAGCATTATGTGAGGTAGAAGAGGAATAAGAAGGAGAATAAAAATGACAATGAAGAGGATGATAGCGTAACAAGTCCATTTTCTTGAGCTCTTTTGGTACTCTCTCGCGTCTTGGAGCTGATCAGTCCCTCTTCTCACAAATGAGCTTGCTTTTGCCACTTGGCTCTCTATGTTGTTCAACTGTTGCCCTTGAGCTTCCACTAGAGCAGCCATGTCCATGAAAACTTGATGCAACTCTAGTAGATTCTTTTCTATCTCCTTCACTGCATCATGTCTCTCTTGGATCTCTGATATTGTGTCTAGGATTTGACCTCTTCCTTGTTCTTGAATCGCTTTTTGGAGAAAATTTTCGCTCTCACCGTTTTCAATCAAGTTATCGATTGTTTGCTCGTCTGCTTTTTCTCCTGTTACTGTGAAATACCTGCACAGATTCCAACATAATTACATAACTTACGAACCAAGAAAACAAAACAAGCGAAATAGCTTGCGTTACAAGAACCCTAGGGGTAAAACAAAGACCTGCGCTCTACGGTTTCTTTATACTCAGCGTTCATACGAGCACGTAAACCTTGGAAACTATCCATCAAGTCCTTGAGCTTCTTCCCTAAACCACTAACCACAGAAGATCGAGTCCTATCCGTAGACGAACCAGGCCCACAACCTGGAACATTACGACTATTAGCGTTTGCTTTCTCTAAGGCTTCAAGCTTTTGTTTAATGATTTTGACTCTCTTCAAGACCTGAGCTACATCTCCATCCATCTTAGCTCGTAGCTCCTTCACCTTCTTGGCATTATACACAGCCTTGCACTCTTCATTCGAGTCTTGAAGCTTCTTGTAAAGAGTCTCGATTCCTTTCATGTCATCCTTCACATTCTCGACATCTTCGAAGAATTTGTCTAGGTTCATTGTTTCTTGACCTGACTCGACATCGCCTAGTAGAGCCTGGTTCTTCTTAAATGAATTAGAGAACAAGTCGTTCATGTTGACTCTGTTTTTCCCTCCTTCTCTAGCTAGGCTTGTTTAATTATGTACAAAAACTATTGAGTTTG
>KE158443.1:50980-86390 GCA_000411055.1 Leavenworthia alabamica | reverse complement strand
ACTTGTATATTATCATTCACTAATCTAAACCCAAACAAGACTCGGTTCATCAGCACTAAATGTAAATTATCAATGCATACGCAGTTTATTATTTTCTTCCAAAAACATTACATTTTGACCTTTTGTTTGTGGTTTTTTAAAATAACTTTTAACCATAAAAGACGAAAAATAAAAACAGAATAACACGAAAATGTCGACATAATATACAAGTATAGACAAGACTAAGAAACACAACGTTCGTATCGCGTCAGTCTCTAACCGCCACGGATCAAGCCTTTCTTAACTGCAACGTCCTGAAAATGTCGACACTCTTTCACTCCATTTTGTTTCGATATTTATATATATATTTTCTCTATATAGAGAGCGTCTTCGTGCTCCTTGATCCCAACGACGAAGAAGAAGAAGAAGAAACTCTTATAATCCTATATGATCATCGTTGATGTTTGTCATATCCTCTTCTTCCTTTCTCATACTATTTCAAATGATTTTTTAATTTCTGATTCTGGATTCGTTTCTCTTTAGGTTCTTTGGAAACTATTTCCTCTTTATTTGTTTGGATCAGGAAGAGATTCTCTCTCAGGTATTTCATCAAACACTTAACCTACATAATCAGTGAACATGCTCGTACGATTTATATTTATATATATGTTTCTTGGCATTGATTGTTACATTTTTAAAAGATTGTTTTGATTTGGGATCATGGAAACACCAAAAAAGATTCCATTTTGCAGATAATTCACGAGGATATGGATTCTTCTCCTTCTAAAATCCTCTGTGATGCTGATGAATCAGATCTCTGTAGAGACAATTCAGCTGCTTTTCTACTTAAGTTTATAGCCATTGCTTCCATTCTTCTAGCTGGAGCTGCAGGTGTAGCTATACCTCTTATTGGTAGGAACCGTAGGTTTCTTCAAACCGAAGGAAACCTTTTTGTAGCTGCTAAAGCCTTTGCAGCTGGTGTTATACTAGCTACTGGCTTTGTCCATATGCTTGCAGGAGGCACTGAAGCTTTGAGTAATCCATGCTTACCAGATTATCCATGGTCTAAGTTTCCTTTTCCCGGGTTCTTTGCTATGCTTGCTGCTTTGTTTACTTTGCTTGTGGATTTCCTGGGGACACAGTACTATGAGAGGAAACAAGAGAGGACTGAGTCTGCTAATGAAGTAGCTGTTGTTGAGCCTGGTTGTGAAGAGAGTTCTGTTGTTCCTGTGGAAAGAGTAAATGATAGTAAAGTTTTTGGTGAAGAAGATAGTGGAGGGATTCATATTGTTGGTATTCGTGCTCATGCTGCTCACCATAGACATAGTCATTCTAATGGTCTTGGTACATGTGATGGCCATGCTCATGGACATGGGCATGTGCATGGAAGTTCAGATATCGAAAATGGAGCTAGGCATGTTGTTGTTTCTCAGGTCTTACTCTTTTACACACTTTTTGCAAACTGTGGATTCATTTATGAAAGTGAAAACTAGTGTTTGTGTTAGAATTGGGCTTAGAAACACTTAAGAACACTTTTGTTTACTGAATTTACAGATATTGGAGCTTGGGATTGTGTCACATTCAATCATTATTGGTTTATCCCTCGGTGTATCACAGTCTCCATGTACGATCAGGCCTCTCATTGCAGCTCTATCATTTCACCAGTTCTTTGAAGGATTTGCACTTGGAGGATGCATCTCTCAGGCACAGTTCAAGAACAAATCAGCAGCCATAATGGCTTGCTTCTTTGCACTAACGACCCCAGTAGGGATTGGGATTGGAATCGCAGTGGCTTCGTCTTTCAACTCGCATAGCCCTGGAGCTTTAGCCACTGAGGGAATACTAGACTCGCTCTCAGCTGGGATTTTGGTGTATATGGCTCTTGTGGACCTCATCGCAGCTGATTTTCTAAGCAAGAGAATGAGTTGTAATGTGAGGCTTCAAGTTGTGTCTTATGTAATGTTGTTTCTTGGAGCTGGACTTATGTCCGCACTCGCCATTTGGGCTTAGCTTTCTTAGCTTACATTTTATTACTGAGCCTCTCAACTTCGTATAGTTTTTTTGCTTTGATTTATTCTATGAAAATGATTTGTTAATTCATAACAAGGGAGATGACTAATGACTTATACATGAAGAAGCTTTTCTCTCAATTAATTAAAAAATAATTAAACAATGGCTTCTTCTTTGTGGGTTTTGATGACGACATCAGAAGTCGGTTAAGCCACACAGGTTAAGACATAGCCTTCATTCATCTGGTTATCGTCTAAGAAGCTCTGGTCAGATTACTCAATAGAGCCAGAGACGACTTTCCCGGCGCAACTTGAGCAAGATCCAGCACGGCATGAGTATGGCAAATCGATTCCGGCATCCTCCGCGGCATCGAGGACGTAGACATCTTCCTCGCACTCTATTTCCTGTTCTCCTTCCGGTGTGATGAACTTCACCTTGTAAGTAGCCATGGCGGTGATGCGTGCGGTGGAGGATTTGAGGCCGAAGAGGGATTGAGTGTTGGCAGAGGGTAGAGATCTGAGACTGATTGGTGTTTGTTGACGGCGGAGGAAAGAGGTGCTTACGATAGCGCTGGAGAGAGCAGTGGCAGCCATTGTTGAAAGATGATTATGATTTATCTCTTTCTCTGCGTGTGGCCTTTGTTCAAATGGTGGTGTAGAAGATGATGAGAGGATTATAAGGATGTAAATCTGCCACGTGGCGTACGATGTATGGATTCTTATGTTATCTTCTTGGTGATTGTCTCCGTGTTTGTGTGATACACTGGGCACAAATTCGTTGGTAAAATATGTGGTTTGGACTCAGGACAAGTCACCACCCATTAGAAGATTCTATACCATTTTGGGTTTTACGTTCTTAATATTACGAAATTGCTGATATGCTTCTTATTTTGTTTTGTTTTACCATTTTAATGTTTTATCATCACTCGGCAAACATTACAAACAAATATAAACAACCTTGAAGAAAAATTGCAAAACGTCATGTAAACACAATCTTCATATCGAGCCATTTTTATCTCCATTAATTTATGTTAATGTCTAAACTTCCTTGTGCACTTTTATTGGTCAAAGGTCCTACTAAATCCCTGTTTGGCGGCGAGCCGCTGGGATAGCGACGGCGAGACATACTTTTAAGTGTTACAGTTGCAAAATTAGTCACTGAAAAAGTAGTCGCAGCGTCAATGTTTATCTTTGTTTAACAAGAGTCTCCACTTTCTCGGGGTCAAATTACTTTATTTTCTTTTGTATTTTGGTGTCGCTGGTAATGGTCGCAGCGACCAAACACCGAACAGGGCTGGTAATGGTGTCGCTGGTAAGTTTTAAGATTGCATTGATGCATGTACCCACTCTTTCGTTAGTGTATTTAAATAACGTGAAACCCAATTAAACTCAAACCCATGCACGAGAGTTGACCGTCTCCCAACACATGACAACAATGAAATTTGTATCGTTTGACCAATGAAAATCCTACATGACCACACATTTCTGGTATGTAAGCAAGCACTCAAAGAGAAAAATCTAATAATAATGTTCATTGATCTAAGTGGAATGAAGTAAACAAAAAGATTACAGCCTTACAGGTAGGTAAGTAGTATAGTACACCCACTCAATTCTAATCTAAAGAAATCAATTCACTTACCAAGAAGACATAAAAAGGATGAGAAAGAAGATGAAGAGACTAAAAGCCCCAGTTGAAGATATATATATGTTCCACCCCTCTCTCTGATGTGTTTATATCATATATAAACCCCATAAGAAGCTTCCTTCTAATTGGATTTGTTTTTCTCATTTTGTATGTTTACCTCTTCTAGTCGCACTTGATGTTTCTGTAGATTCTCCTTACAAACAGATTTGATCCCAAGTATCCAACAGCTCCTACAAGATTTTCACAAGAAGAATATTTAGTCAAATCAGTAACACCAAGATTGAAGAGACTGAGCTCACCGCAGAGAATTCCTAGGCCTAGACAGAACATCATGGTGTATCCAAAGTAGAAGCTTGTCTGAAAGAATCCAGACATCTTGGTCTTCACGTAGTAGTAATAGATGGAGTATATATAGACATAGACAGCCGTTGAAGCAGCAGAGAAAAAGGATGTCCATTGCCAGTGATAGTTCTCTGCATTCAGCAGGAAATATGTTCCCACTATTGTTACACAGACCGTCACTATGACTAGAATCACAAAAACCAGCAGCATGAATCCATACACATAGTAGACCTATCAAACCAAAAAAAACTTTCAGTGAGCCTGCCAAATCTGTAATTGTGTTGTACGCAAAGATACAATGGGTCTATTTGACGAAGTTCAGTGGCTCAAGTTATAGATCTACTATAACTAGCCTAGGTCTTAACGTAGCAGATTGTACCTGTTGTGAGTTGATATGATAGCAATTAGTGAAGGTGTTGGATTTACTGATGGAGAGGGTGTGGATTTTAAGGATCTTATTAATCAAATCACTCTGGTTTGCTCGATAATTGGACTAAAGTTACTGCAGTTTCATAGTTTTGTTCTATTGAGGGGAACTACTCTTACCTTGTAATTCCAGAAGGATGTGAAGACAAAGTACATCTCAATGAAGATGCTTCCAAAGGGTAGCAAACCTCCCATCAGGGAGACAACCGTTGGAGTTAAGTACCATTTTTTCTCAGGGATTGGACGAGGAATGGTCTTCACACGGCATGGATTGTTTGGAGCACCACTCCAGTTTCTTCCAACAACTGTCCCGAGGAGGGCTAAGGGGAAGGAAATGAAACCCCAAATTACAAACACAACCACCAATGTCCCAAAAGGAATAGCCGCAAGAGATCCATAGAATATGGCAATTGTGTTCAGGAGAAAGCCAATCTTGAAGCACAAAAAGGGGAAGAGAGAAGCGGTGAGAACCATGCACTTGATCCAATGTTTTCCTGAACAAACCAGGCATTAAAATAAATTGAATATTAAAAAGGGAATAAACACTAAAGAGACCCGCCAATAAAAGTAAGCATACCCCCACTCCTTGAGTACATTCCACCACTCACATAACCAGAAACAAAGGAAGTCAAAGCATAACAAACTATGAAAGTTGTGACGATTGCTCCTCTCCTGAAATAATTAGAAGACAAAGTGAGTAAAATCAAGTTAAGAAAACCTGAGGCCTGCTTCCAAATACACAAGCAAACTAAACGTATTATAAAGAATAGCTTGAAAAAACAACACAGAAGGTTGGTTGCAAGTGAAAAGAAGAGTGTGTAATCCATACCCAACATAGAGAGTCCCTACGATGGCCATTAATATGACAAGAAGAACAAGCAATGCCAACTGTGCACCTGTACCAACAACAGCTGCAAGAAGAACAAGATTGGGTACTGGCCTGAACACATCCCCATGCACTAGCTTCCAACCAGATTCTTCACTTACATCCCGTTCCTGTTCTCAGCAATACTAATGTCAGAAATGTTTATACAGCTTTGCACTTAAAAATAACGACAAAAGTGTTGGACAAACTGCCAAAGGAGTAACACGAAATAAATAGTGCAGCTATGACATATAAAAGTTGAGGAGACATCACCAAGGTCTCGAGATCATCATCTTCTCGAGCATACTTCGCATAATCATTTCTTAGAGTCCTCATCAATATCATAGAGACCAAACCAGTGAGGAAAATAACCATCATGAACGAATTAAAGATGGAGAACCAATGAATCTGGAAAACGACAAAAAGCTCTCAGAAGGCTTATAAAGCTTGAAAAGATGGAAGTTACAAATTTGCTAAACAAGCAGGAAGTAAGGCATTCAGTATGAGGTGTTATAAACTTGTGCAGCAATTAGAATTAAAGAAAATATCATAAGGGTTAGGGATCAATACTATACAGAGCAAACAAGAAGTTACCTGGTGCTCAAAGAACGGATAATCCAGATACACGTCAAAGCGGCGAGCAAATGTGACATTTGTTGGTATCCATTGAACAGAATAAGTCAGGTCTACTGTCCTCCCTGCTTCCAATGGCCTTGGGTTGTCTTGAGTGAGATTAACATGAATGATCTATGAAAATAAATAAAGATAAGATCACAGTATTGTCGTTCACAATCACAAGATATCCAATCTATACTATTCCTTAATGGTGTCTCAACATGGCAACAACTGACCTGGTCTTTGTTGTATTTGACAACAATGTTCTTATGTGTGTACAGGACGTGCTTCCCATTTCCACTATTTTTGTCAGGATGCAGCTCACCCACAAAGCCTACAACAGAAATGAGACAGTATTAAACTATCTAAGGTAACTACATATAAATTTAGGATGTTTCAAGTAAATATAAAAAGCTCATACCCCACAAAGGCAGATCATCTGAAGTCAGAACCATGTCCACACAAATCAGATGCCACAAAAGAAAGAAAAAAAGGTGAGAAATAAGGTTAGCAATCCAAAGAATTTACCATCTTCATTAATATGAGAAATGGTAAATATATGTAAGATTATATGTCCTAGAACGTCCAATGCCAAAAATGATGATGGCAGTACAATGAAGATAAATCTAGGTATATTATAGATTTATATGATGAAAACAAGAACCTAAAGCAAACTCAGCAAATACAAAATGTTTCAAACTGTACATTGTAGAAAACTGCAACATCTTTTCTCAGAAGACAATAAATCTATTTTTGTTTTCATGCTATTTCAGCAGCGATGTACTAGGAATGTGAAACATACCCATAAAAAATTCAAACCAGTAGCTAGATTCAATGGCATCTCTAAATTGCTTGACCTTAGCTTCATCAAGTTCAAGCGGACAGATAACAGTTCTGTCAACATTCTCTGTTGAAGAAAAAAGAAAGAGAAAATGTATCATAGTTAGAACACAAATAAAATAACTAGCATAAGTATTGAAACATACTCGAGAACTTTATTGGAATCTCGCTGTCAATCAGCTCATTTCCACCAAGAACTTCACCAAGACCACCCCATTTGTGAACATTGTTTCCAGATAGACGACAAAATGGAAGACTGTAATAGTTGTATGTTTCTTGTGGATTGTTATATGGACCAACTTTGTTCACCCACAGGGTAACCTGCTCATCGGCTTGATACTGAAAAAAATGAAAGAAAAGCACTAAATCGAAAGAAATGAAAAGAAATGTAGAAGCTTATGGGATCTAGTAAAGACAACATAACTAAAGATATAGTTGGAATCAAGAGCAAAGTCTTCACACAGAAGATATATTTGGAATCAAATTTAGATGCACGTAAAAAGTGAACTTCAACAGTTCTTGCGATAGTAAGAAACAAAAGCATTGAAGCCTTGGATTTCATGATCTCTAATATCACAAAACTCAAGAAATGTTTTGAGCTAAAACACTCGACTTTTCCCGACCTCACATCCCCAGTAAAAGCTATAACCCAACAAGAAAATGTAGGTTTCACTAGGAACCTACCAACCCGAAAGCGAACAGATTCACGAAAAAAAAAATCAATAGCAAACACCATGCAAATTACGAGATCTACCGACACAATGCTCGATCCAACTCTAACCTTGTGATCTGAATCAGACGCGAGCGTATGCGAAATAAGGAAGACGATGAGAAGGATTACGACTGAAGATGAAGACGTCATCGTGAAAACCGGCGGACGATCAGATCTAAGGAAGACGGAGACGGTGATGTAAATGCGTAACACCAATGAATAAGGTTCGATGATTAAATTCAATTTGGCATAGATTGCATCTTGATAATACAGTATCAGCTCTCTCGTTTCTCGGGAGCGAGCGAGAGAGAGCCAGAGACGAAGATAGAAAGAGAGAGAGAGCAGAGTGATCTTAGGTAGAGTAGATCCTCTCAGTGTACTATCACTTTGTTACAAATTTTGGGTAATATAAAAATGATGAGGCTTACTAGCTCCAAATTCTCGTCTCAATTAATTGGGCCTATAGGCCTGAAGGAGTATATTAGTTGATAGCCCATTTATATTCTAAGGTATATCCTAATTTGGATTCGGATAGTTGAAAATTATTTAAAACTAATTTTTAATAATTTGAGTATCTTTTAAAAAAATTAAGTAATATGACTTAACTATTAATATTGCCTAATTTATATGAATTTATAAATTGTGTATTTTATAAAATGTCAACATTATTGTATGTGATATGCATATTTTTTAAATAACTCATTTGTACTAATAAATTTTGTAACGCTGGTGACGAAAATAACTCGGAGATTATATTTCGTACCGAATAGCAAGGGAAACATGTATTGATCGTTTTGGAAACTTGTGGGTCCCGCTTTATTTTAAAAATCTATTACAGGATTAATTTAATTATTAAAAAAAACATCATGAGAGTTTAACCAGGAAGATTCTTCATTTCACATTCATTCTCATCATTTTTTTGATAACTCATTCATTCTCATCATCATTCATCGTTATTTCTAGCAAACAAATTTATCCATCTCTTATAATTTCACTTTTTGAAAAGGTTGATTCTTCGCTTTGCTTTGAAATATCTACAATCCAAATACTCAATAACTTTTCAGTCGTCATCTCTTTCATTTTTGAACCCAATCGCGAGATCTGGGAAATCATTGAATTTTGGGATAGAGTCTAGTTTTTGTATCGTTTTTATGATTTCAAGTGAAATTATTAGCTGCTAAGGTATTGAAACTGGAGTTGAATTTTTAAAGAGAATTTGGAGATTTTTTTTTGGGGAGGTTTCTTTTTTTTTTTCTCCTGTGTTTGGAATTAGGGTTGTTTAGTGATAATGGAGAAGTATGAGCTGGTAAAAGATATAGGTGCTGGGAATTTTGGAATCGCCAGGCTCATGAAGGTTAAAAACTCTAAGGAACTTGTTGCAATGAAGTACATCGAGCGTGGTCATAAGGTCTCTCTCTTTATATTGCTTATCTTCAACTACTTACTCATATCTGTTTGTGTTATGTCATTGCTCTCTATTGAGCTTATGATGAATCAATGGCTTTTTGTTTTTGTTTTTGCTTATGTAGATTGATGAGAATGTGGCAAGAGAGATTATAAATCACAGATCACTTCGTCATCCTAATATAATCCGGTTTAAGGAGGTTAGTGACTTGTTTACTGCTTGACATGGGTGGTGTGTTCTTGATTTGGATGAAAAACTACTACTGAAGTTGCTAATCTAATAGCTCTTATCTTTCATGTGTGGGGTTATGGATTTTAATAGGTGGTGTTGACTCGAACCCATCTTGCTATTGCCATGGAATATGCTGCTGGTGGTGAACTATTTGAGCGTATATGCAGTGCTGGAAGATTTAGTGAGGATGAGGTGAGCTTGGCATTTGAAATTTTCCCTTGTTTTATGGATTTTTTTGGAGTTCTGTATTGTCTTTGGCTAGATTAAGAGGAAGGGAAGAAGAGAAAACATGTGAATCTTCTATTGTTTGTTATTGCTCATGAAACAATTGGGATTTGTAAACTAGGTGATGAGATCCATTCCTGTTTTCTAATCGTCTTTTTTGGTTTTCTCCAGGCGAGATACTTCTTCCAACAGCTTATATCAGGAGTTAGCTATTGTCATGCTATGGTAAGCCAGAGAAATGACTTAAGCAAGATTGTAATTTCTGGAGATATATGAAATCGTTTTGTTTATCGATTATGTTAGTCACTTTGTGCCCATTTTGTCCCAGAAAATATGCCATAGAGATCTGAAGCTTGAGAATACACTCCTAGATGGAAGTCCTGCTCCACGTCTGAAAATCTGCGATTTTGGTTATTCCAAGGTCTGGGAAAACAAGTTCTTCCCTTGTCTATGAGATCCTGTTTTGTGTTTTCCCTTTTCGTAAAACATCGTCAAATGATCTGCTATTCTATTTTTAGTCTTCTCTGCTGCATTCAAGGCCCAAATCAACAGTTGGAACTCCAGCGTATATTGCACCTGAGGTCCTTTCTCGGAGAGAATACGATGGCAAGGTAATCAGACATCATGAACTTAAATCAATGGGGTTTCTATGAAACTGTCATGATTTGTACTCTTTTGAATTTGGAAACTTATCTTCGCCGAAGTTACGAAGATTTGTAATATATTTTTTCCTCTTTCAGATGGCTGATGTATGGTCTTGTGGTGTGACTCTTTATGTCATGTTGGTAGGAGCATACCCATTTGAAGACCAGGAAGATCCCAAAAACATCAAGATAACAATACAAGTAGGGTTTCTTCTTTTGAGCCATGTGTCTCCATACTCGCGTTAAGTATGCTATATCCATTCATCAATGTGTGATCTTGTTAAACAGAAAATCATGGCTGTTCAGTACAAGATCCCAGACTATGTCCATATCTCACAAGATTGTAAACATCTCCTTTCCAGTATATTTGTTGCCAATTCACTCAAGGTATCATATGAAACGAGCTAAATGTTATTTAAAAGATGGTCTTGTTTTTACAATAGAGCTAATTAGTTTTTTTTGCAGAGAATCACCATTGCAGAAATCAAGAAACACCCATGGTTTCTGAAGAACTTGCCAAGAGAACTAACAGAGACAGCTCAAGCTGCATATTTCAAGAAAGAGAACCCAACCTTCTCCCTCCAGACCGTTGAAGAGATCATGAAGATAGTGGCTGATGCTAAAACGCCACCTCCTGTGTCCCGGTCCATTGGAGGTTTTGGTTGGGGAGGAGATGGTGAGGGAAAGGAGGAAGAAGAGGAGGAGGAAGTGGAGGAAGAGGAAGACGATGAAGATGAATACGACAAGACTGTAAAGGAAATACATGCAAGTGGAGAAGTAAGAATCAGTTGAGATTTTGTTTTGGTTTGTGTAAGAAAAAAAAAGTTGTCGTTGGTTTTGTTTGTTGAAATTTAAAGGTTATATGTTCTCGTGTTTGCCTTAACAATATGCTTTGATATTTGTCTTTTTTTGGGTTTTTTTTTTTGTGATTTGTAAAACTTTACAGTATAAGAAGAGCAAATCAGAAGTTGTTTTTTGTAACTTAGATTTATATATGTATGTCTTTAAGGAGATTCCCTTGGATTAGATTGTGAAGAATTTTCTGATGCAGCTCTTTACAGATACTTCTTTGCTGTATCTCAACATACTATAGACTGTGAGACCTTCAACTTTCATCTGGTGGATAAAGTTTTCAGCTTCTTCACATCGACCATTTGAACCACAAATGGACAAGACAGCCCCATCTCTATTTCGTTATGTGTTCTTTCTTTGTACTGTCTTATAATTTCATATTTCTGTGGCCATGAGATTTTGGCATATCAAAATAAACTCAACATTGAGAAATATTGGTATTGGGCTTTTACGAGAAAACCGCGTATATGTCCATGGGCTTGATCTATCCCTATCATAGTCTAAAAAACATTTTAGGTCATTCAGCAAGAATCTCAATTTTGAGGGCTATTTTGCAATTTAGTTGGGATATGTTTTTTTTCCCTCTATATACTAAAATAAAAAAAATCCGCGGATCCACGAGAAGAAGCCCTTATCAATCGCATAAAAGCTCTTTCTCGTACTTAACTCCGCCGGCGGAAGAAAAATATTAATCGTTTGAGTCTCACGGCGGAGAATCAAAATCTGGACATAGAAAACTTCACTAACACCATAGAATATTCCAATGGCAACCAGTCAGTACAGTTTTCTTCTCCGTTCTTCACTTTTTTACATAAATTTTACGCTAGCTTGAATTTTTTTATCTGTGTTTGAAGATTTATGTATATGTCGTGCTTAGTTTCTTCCGTGATCTGTTTCTGCAGTGGCTAGATCATTTTTGCAGGCGATATCAAAGGACGAAGCGGTGGTTCCTCCGCTTAGAGTTGTTCAGATCGAAGGACTGGTAATATCTTAATATCGTTTCTCTGATTTAACGATTTTTTAAGGTTTTTTAAATGTTTTCTGTTGAATTTAGGGTTTGCTATGCTGTGAGTCTCGTTATTTCATTAGGTGAAGCTAAATTGCTCATTATCATTTGTATTGATTTTGATGCTGAGGATTTTGTATATTTATTATGTGATAGGCTGTGTTAAAGATAATCAAACACTGCAAGGAATTTGCACCAACCCTTGTCACAGGGCAGCTTCTTGGACTTGATGTTGGTAGCGTTCTTGAAGTTACCAATTGTTTTCCTTTCCCAGTAAGTTGAAGAACTTTGCACGCTTTGTAAGGATTTTAGAGGTTGTTTCTGTTTGTGGTACATGTGATTTAGTGCTATCCGTATCTTAAACGAGCGTAGGTCAGAGATGATGATGAAGAAATTGAAGCTGATGGTGCCAATTATCAGCTTGAGATGATGAGATGTTTGAGGGAGGTTAATGTTGATAACAACACTGTTGGGTGGTAGGTTTTAATATCATTAGTTTGATTTTCACTTGTTAAGTATTCTTTTGTGAATGTATATAAGATCTGTCTAACTTTTTGTTCAGGTATCAATCTACAGTTCTTGGTTCCTATCAGACTGTAGAACTGATTGAAACCTTCATGAACTACCAGGTACTTTTCAAGAACCCTGTCTAGCGTGTGACTACAGTAACATTCTAGATTCTGATTTGGTCTATCATATGGTTTTCTTTCTGCTTGCTTTTATTTGTCTTTCTTATGGAGGAATACCTTAGTCTGCGTTTATTAATTACCATAGGTATTCTGGCATCTGTTCTGGTGCAAAATCAAGATATAAACTCTAATTAATTATTTCTTCTGTATCTACAGGAGAATATCAAGAGGTGTGTGTGCATCATATATGATCCCTCTAAAGCTGATCTTGGTGTCCTAGCTTTGAAGGCTTTGAAGCTATCAGATTCCTTTATGGAGTTGTATCGAGCTGGAAGCTTTACAGGTGAGAAGTATGTATCCTGAACTATTAGAAATCTAGGTTTTATGAGCTACATATTTTCACTGAAATGTTCTGATCACTATCTTTGTCAGGTTGAGAGAGAAAAATTTCTCCTGGATGGATATTTTTGAGGAAATACCTGTAAGTCTTTAGCTCTCTTCTATGTTTTACCAGCAAAGCTTTTTATATTGAAGTTTTCTCGGACATATGGTTTTGGTTCCAATGTTGATTACTTTATTTCGACAGATCAAGGTGTCTAACTCTGCGCTTGTCAGTGCCTTTATGACTGAACTGGAGACTGATGCACCTGTCTCACAGGTACAATACTACTATCTGGATAGTGATTCTCGCTTGCTGTCTGTATTCCAGATTTTGCTTTGATTCTTATTACTTCTGCATTTTATCTTTTCTAGGGAGATTATGATCGTCTTCACTCATCAACCACTCCTTTCCTTGAGAACAATATGGAGTTTTTGATTAAATGCATGGATGATTTATCTATGGAACAACAAAAGGTGTGGCTTATTCTACATTCTTGTTGAATTCTCATGCTCAGAAATCAGAACTATCTCCCAATTTCTTGATTTATTTTTTCAGTTCCAATATTATTACCGAAACTTGTCTCGTCAGCAAGCCCAACAGCAAGCCTGGCTCCAGAAGAGAAGGTAGGTCGATTAATATGTGCATCAGAATCTTTTTGTTCTTTTAGTGCTAGTTCTGGTGATACAAGTTTAGTTAGAAGTGTAGTGAATGTCCTAGAGCATTTGTCTTCAGGTTTTACTTCTCTTGTAAATCTTCTAACTAACTAAGAGGTTTTTGATATATAGGACGGAGAACATGGCTCGTAAATCAGCTGGAGAAGAGCCATTGCCCGAAGAGGATCTTTCAAACCCAATCTTTAAGCCGATCCCTGAACCATCAAGGCTAGAGAGTTTCCTCATCACAAACCAAGTCTCAAACTTCTGTGGCCAAATCAATGGGTAAGTTCTTGTATTAAATCTTTATGACTGTTTTAACCGTTTGAGCTTCGAGACTTAAAATGAGTCCACCGTTGCTATGCAGTGTGGCTGGCCAGAACTTCAGCAGGCTTTACCTGACCAAAGCATTGCACGAAAACTGATTGCAAGACTACCCAAGTTTTTGTTTTTGAGCCGTTAGAAATTGGTGGTAGAACTAGAAGGGATCCTAAGTTTGCTTTTCCTGGAAGTGTTTTTTTTTTTTGTGAAGTAATTTAAAATATATAACATCAAAAACATCTTTCAAGTCATGCATAATGAAGAATTATTGAAATCGTGAACGGTTGATCTGATGTCAGAACTCTGACTGATATACATTTAGTAACTTGCTATCTATTTTGATACATTTGGAATTGGAATTTAACCACCGCGGACACTGGTTTGCGTGAAATTATTGATGAATATGTCTTGTGGGAAAAGAGAAATAATTTTTTAAATTACTAAAAATTGCAAAACATATTTCGCTGTCAAAGAGACAGGAGAGTTATTCCAACATTTCTTTAGCAATAATAAATATTCATTTCATAATGTTATATAACATTACCATTTTTGTTGGGTGCATAGTTACAATTTCTTTTTGTATTTTTATATAAATTCCACTAGCTTATAATAAAATTAAAATGTTAGTGGAATTTAGAAAGAAAGAAAAAATATTAGTTCCATTTTTGTTCCATATTAGTCGAGTGTGGAGAATAATATATCACATAAATTGATTAAACAACAACAAAAAACAGAGCAATACGAGCCAAGAGGAAGCATTAAACGACATCGTTCTTTTGCTTCTTCTTCGAAATATTTTTTTACCAACCAGAATAATGGCGGTTCTTCTCTCTAGCTTTCCTTCACTTCTTCTTCTTCCTTCTCCTCGCCGCCCTAACTTCCCCTTAATCCGCCGTTTCCAAGTTCACCCTCGTCTCACAAAATCATCAAGGTCCCTTTCTTCGTCATCACCGTTACAAATTCGAAAAATTCTCGTTCATAGCACTCTCCAAGAAGACCAACCTATCTCTTCTGAAACCGAGATTCCTACTCTACTAATCGGTGAAGATTCAGCTGTTTTTGAATTAGGGAAACAAAAGCTTGTTTCCTGGGTTTATTTCACCCTTGTTCTCGGAGTTGTTCTTTTCTTCCTCAACATTGTTTGGATCGATAATTCCACCGGTTTCGGTAAATCATACATCAACACCGTCTCTAACATCTCCGGTTCACCGGAGGTATCCCAAAATTAACACTAACTAGGCCAATTTCAAATTTTCAAACTTCTTTAGTTAATTTATTTATTTTCTGGGCAGGTTACTATGTTATTACTTATCTTCATATTTGCAATAGTACATAGTGGTTTAGCTAGTCTCAGAGATATAGGAGAGAAACTCATTGGTGAACGAGCTTTTCGTGTTCTATTTGCTGGACTCTCTCTTCCTTTAGCTATGAGTACCATTGTGAGTTACTTAATACTCTCTTTACTCTTTCAATTCAGCATTGCTTTTGTTGATGATTCTGTGTTGTTTTTTTTTCTTCTTCTTCTTCTTTTAGGTTTACTTTATAAACCATAGATACGATGGTTCACAGTTATGGCAGCTTCAGAGTGTTTATGGAGTTCATGAAGCTGTTTGGTTTGCTAATTTTGTATCTTTCTTGTTTCTATATCCTTCAACGTTTAATCTTCTGGAGGTAGCAGCTGTTGATAAACCAAAGATGCATTTGTGGGAGACTGGTATCATGAGAATCACTAGACATCCTCAGGTACTTTATATTTCCATATACATCATCACCGCAATTTTTGTTGTGTTTCGAAAACTTGACAATGTACATAAAGATTGTTCCTTTTTTTGTTTGTTTTGGTTTGGTTTGTTATCACTAATCGAGGTTTATTAGTTGGTGTGTTAATGAGCCCGAGTCATGAGCATCAGAACAATCATAGACTCATCACATTGCTCTGTCTAATACAATTGCTTCATTGTGTGTTTTAAATGGCTTTTAAGCCTTATCTTTGGTTTGCTTACTCTCTTCTTTATTCAAGTGGCTGTGTTAATGAGACTTGACTATTACATATCTCTTCATCTCTTAATCTTTTCCCAGATGGTTGGACAAATCATTTGGTGTTTAGCACACACTCTTTGGATTGGAAACACAGTAACAGCATCAGCTTCTCTTGGTTTGATCACACACCATTTGTTTGGGGTATGGAATGGAGACGGGAGATTAGCTAAAAGATATGGAGAAGCATTTGAAGGAATAAAGAAGAGAACAAGTGTGATTCCTTTTGCTGCTATAATTGAAGGACGACAAGTTTTGCCTAAGGATTACTACAAAGAGTTTGTTAGATTGCCTTATCTTGCAATCACTGCTTTAACACTTGGTGCATATTTTGCTCACCCTCTAATGCAAGGTGCGAGCTTTAGGCTTCATTGGTAAAGTATAAATTTATGGACAAGTCAAGTAAAATTTTATTTAAAATGCTGAAGATTTGATAATTTTTATTTATTTTACAATAGTTTTACAAAATATAAAAACAAACACAACTACGTAAAATATCAATACTAAGATCTACTACAACAGTTCTAAATTTTTTTGAACACTGTTTAGAATTTTTTTTGGTATACTAATACTAATGTCACGGGACTATGACAGCCACTGAAATTAAATTTAACTTTTGTCAGTTAGGATTGATTCGAATAATGAATTTTATTTTAAGATCCAAATCTAGATTTGATGCCTAGGTATTTCTACATTCATTGGTGTAAACTATATTTTTCAAAAATAATATAAGAAAAAAACTAGAAAGAATACCAAAATTAAAATAAGTAGTTAAAATTTGGATTATGTTTTTGATTAGTAATAAAGAAATGAAGGCAAATAAAGCTTCATAAGAGAGAGAGAGGCATGTCTCTTGGGCATTCGGATTAAACGTATCGGATTATTCGGTAATCGGGTTGTTCGAAAATTTTAAAATTCACTGAATAAACCGAAAAAAAATCTCGGATTAATCGGTTCGGATCAAGGTTTAATCGGATCGGATCAATGCAAAAAAATTCGGATTAATCGGATCAAAAATTTTATTTAATCGATTTATTCTATTAAAATTATATAATTTTATTTCAAAAATTAAATTTTAATCCGAATAATCCGATCAACCCGAAAAAACCGAATAAATTGATTATTTTAAACCGATCCGATTCGATCCAAAATTCAAATTATAAATAAAACTGCATATCCGATTAATGCGGATCCGATCTATTTCGAATTTTACCGATCCGATCCGATTGCCCATTGATAACGAATACAAGAGAGTGGCTGCTACAAAAAACAACCCAACCAATTACTAGTAACTAAACCCTAAACACTTGTTGAGGTCTCTCCTCTCTCTCTATCTCTCTTTCTTCTCTCCCATTGAATTGGAGTTGGCAATTTGCTGCCACTCTTTCTCTTCTTCTTCTTGCATCGCATCTTTTAAACCTCAGTTCAGCTAACTCGCCGGAGCTGGAGCATCTTCAAGGTGTTTCCGGACGTTCTCTGTTGTCGGTTAAATCTCTAATTACGACGACACCACCGTCGCTGATAGAGAGATTTTATTGAGTATTATACTTATTATTATATCTATAATTAAGGTGCCAAGTCTGATGTGAGTTTCTCTTTTTTATGCTTTTTCGATTTTATATTTTTTTCTCAATTGCTAAAATTCGATATCTTCGTAGCTCAAATCAGCTTTCTATAATATAAGATGATTCCAATGGATAATCATAACTGCGTTCCGAGTACTAGCAACGCCGGTTTTCTATTTCCGGCTAATTATAGTATTAACACTGTCTCCGGGACTTTGGATTCTTCGTCTTCTTCTTCGGTAACTGGAATCAATAAGGAAGCTGCTTTGGTTATAGATTGGTCTGTTGAGGAGCAGTATGTATTGGAGAAGGGCCTTTCAAAGTAGGTGTATTTTTGCTTCATGTTTGGTATTTTAGATATTTCTCTTATTTTTTAATACATAAGTGTCTTCTTCATTCGTAGCTTTTCATACTCTTTTGATTTATATAATTTAAAGTTGTAGTTTAAGAATTGTTTTTAAAAAAAGTAGTGGACACATTCTATATTGAGTATTCTCCATGGTGGACTATTAAAGTATGGTCCTTTGTTCGTTCCTCGGAATATTAAAGTATCATATTTGTGTTTTCCATGGAATTTTAAGTAACGTATATTGTTATGGGACTGAGACTATTACTTAGTTCATGTTGCTCTAAGTAACTGATATTGTTCCAGTGTTGATCAAAGAGTATGTAGGTTGTTCTTTTATTTGTTTCCATCCATGACCATCTTTATGTTTTTTTTGTTTCGTTTGTAGATTAAAGGATGAACCGAAAATTTCAAAGTATGTAAAGATTGCTGCAACTCTACCAGATAAAACTGTAAGGGATGTAGCATTGAGGTGCAGATGGATGACGGTAAGTTCATTGTTTTGGTTTCGGTTAAGCTTCCTTGAGCTGTGTTCATACTTCCTGTTGTTCATGGCATCTTTGTTGTGTTCTTTTTGCTTTTATGAGAAGAAAACTTACTACTTTATACATATCACAATGATAAATTCTACTGCTAGAGAATTGCTTAGAAGTTTCTAGCATTCCTTTTCGATTATTATGTGGCTGTTATGGAAGTAGGGATCCAATGGATATTTCTATCACTGTTAAAAAGCATTTCCTAAATTTGAGGGAATCATCATAATGATGCAACTTTGTGTGTGCGCTTTGTGATAAAGATAAAGTCCTACAAAAAGAAGCTAGATATTTTTTTTGATGAATAGTCATCTGCCATGTCGTAAAGATTGTCTAAAGACTGGTAAAGGTTGAGCAAAAAAGGGAAAATGACAAGTATTGCTGACGCTAGATCAGTCTTTATATTAGCTTTAGCGTCTATGATTGTGGAGGGAATTGTTGGAAAAGGAAATAAGCCTAAAGTTTTGTATGCATTATTTCTGTAGTTATCCTCAAATAGATACTTCCCTTTATGGATGATGGCAGAGACACCTATGCTTTCTTGAGTTTAAGAAATTTATGTTGGCATGTTAATTTTGGTTAGAAGTTATACTAGGTTATAACACCCATCTATGACAGGCTCTGGAGTTTCTTTGAATTAATTATTGTACCCACAACATGGGTTACATCATAATGTTAATTATATGCATAATAAAGTGGAACAGAATGAACTAATGGAATATATGCTTTATTATCATTATATTGGCATCTCCTTCATGTCTCTTTCCTTTCATCTTTAGATTTTGCAATCAGATATATGATATAATCAAACATAAAGTTCCAAAATAACTTATTTTTCTTTCATTTAGTGCTTGTTTCCCTTAATTTATCTTTCACTAATATGATGATCTTTAAGTTTGTCTTGGCTAAGTCGGGCATCTATCTTCACAGGGCAAACGAAGAAAAAGAAAAGATAAATATGCCGCTAAGAACACTAGCAATAGGAAGGTACCATCTGAACATTTCGTGTCTCATATTTTAATAAATCGATGAAGCTATGTGGCCTCACTTACGGTTTGGTTAAAAAAGGGTTTTACCTACAAGTGTGAATTTTATTTATTCAAACCTGTGCTAACCATAGTATTTTCAATGAAGAACAGATCTGAAAAATAGTAGGTTAAATTACTTCCAAGTTGGGTTTCTCATGGGAATATAAACTACTTCGGTGTTTCTTGTACATGAATGGACACTCAATAAAATTTGTGCTCGATTTTGCATTGCCAATGGTGATCCAACTATGCAAAAGTATTCGCACATATAAATTTAACATCAATATCTGAGCATGACTTTCTTGGCTTTCGTATCATGTTCATTCTCTTGGGTAGACTTGTGAACTTCTGTAAATCAATATGCTTTTGAACTTGGTTCTGAAGATCATGCTTCTTCATGATAAGGTGGTGGATACATCCCCAGAACTGAGCATGCTATTCAATATGCCTCAACAAAATGCTTTATATGTCATGAACAATATGTGTCACAGTACAGGCATGCCTTTTGAAGGTCTAGCGCTCTTTTAATTCTTTGCTTTTCTCCTGGATTGTGGTCGTAAGAAAAAAAAATGAATATTGTCAGCTAGGTACCTTTATTAACCTCTTCTTCTCAGGTTTAAGTGACGCAATAATGGATCTTCTACAACAAAATGCTCAAGCTTTTAATCAAATTTCGATCAACCTCTCTGCTTGCAAGGTAAATTTATTATTTTCTGCTAGTTGTGTGAGAATATTGACAGATTGAGATTGTCAGAAAAATGGATCGAATATTGTATACCAGATTTGCCACATGTTTCAGTTATTCCTTAGTTTCCTAGTTATCCTTTTGCAATGTAATTCACTCACAGATATCCTAACTCAGTGAATACAGTTGCAGGATAACATCAGCCTCTTTTATCAGACAAGAAATAATATCAGCGCCATTTTGACTGAGTATGTGGATCTAAATAGCAAATTCAGTTGTCACAGACATATCATCTGTTTTCTTTTCCTTTCTATGATTAAAGCTTCAATTGCTAAACTCTTATTTTCTGTTGCAGCATGAAGGAGATGCCTGGTATCATGAGTCGGATGCCAGCTCTGCCCGTTTCAATTAACAATGATCTTGCAAACACTTTATTGTCGAGTACAACACAGGTAACAATTTTGCTGTAAGCATGTAATGTGTCAGAATAGCTCACCCTGAAAAGTTCTCTGTGTGACCTAGAATAATCAGAGCTTATTAGCCCTAAAAGTGTTTTGATATGATCTGCATTCTCATAATGTTGAACAAAGACCATTTCCTGACATCTATGTTGAGGAACTGAAGTTGTTGCCTTAGCAAAGCAGAGCTAGGAATGGAACAAATTAAGTTAAGAAAGATACATATGGGGGGAAAATATTGAAACCTTGTTTAGTTTATTGATCACTGAGCATTTCTCTTGGAAGCTGGCCTTGTTTGATATTAAATGAATTGTTTGTCTCAGCCCATATTGTATTCCATTCCACCAAGCATGCACCTGAAGCAAGAACCACGAAGTTGATGGAGATAGCCGGATTTTGACCAATGCTAAAGAAAATAGCACAAGTACATGGTAAATGGCAATGTTTCGTGTGAAAGACATGGCAATGTTGATCAACCGCCTCAGAACACAAGATTCAACAATCAGTATTGGTAAAATCCTTGGGGCTCTTAGGTAATTTGACAGAGAAGAATGAAACTACACTCCATGTAAGGCCAAGGTAAAAACTCTTCATCCTGCACAAAATGCTTTGGCCGTAAATCGAACATAGAAATTCATGGAAGAGATCTGATGGCATAGGTTGATGGAACTCAAGGACCATTGCTGTAATCCTATTGATGATTAAACTAGTATAATTATAGTTCTTTTTAGTTTAGTCTTCAGATGCTGTTTATGTGTAATACAATTCTAGTTAATTAAGGTTATATTCTTCATCTTAATGGTTTAAAAACGTGTTGTATATAAGTCGTGTCACCTTTCTCAACTCGTTGTAATTCTTACAGAAACTTCAATCCTAATGAGAGTTGGTTTAAGTGAACTTGAATCATTTTCTTATATTCTTAGTTTGTATGGTTAGATCAGCTTTTCTATGGTGAGTCTAGCTAGGATAAGTATGATGGACTACTTTAAATCATATATGTTTAGTTACAACATTTGTGGTATTAAAAAAAAACTAAAAATATAATTTACTAAACAAGATAAACCTCAGATTGTATTTACATTATTATTACATACTACCAAAATAAAACAAAATTACGCAAAAATCGCAACACCAACAATTTCAAAACCAAAAAAACTTGTCTATATAAACGACATTATCTCCACCATTTAAAAATNGTATTAATTATTCTCATGGCTGGTCAAGTTGTGGAGTCACGTAGGATCAGCCTCTGTTCTCACACTTCATATCCATCTTTATGTCGACCAATTGTGAAACGTATCTCAAACCCTAGAAAAGCCACACACCGAACCATCCGAAGTTTAGAGGCTAAAACAAAACTGGCTTTAGATGACGCGGTTAGGTTCAGGAATGGTAACCAAGCGATCACTACATGTTATGCAACACTAAACGATGCGATGTATAATTTGGAGAACGCAAGGAAAAGTATTAGGAAACGTGATGTGATGATGATGAACGCATTTTTAACTGCGGTTGTGTCTGATTACGGTGCATGTATTGATGGATTTATTGAGACAAATCAGATTAATACGGTTCAAAATATAGTTGTTGACTTGAGGAAAATTAGCAGTAATTGCTTGACGTTATCTACATTGATTTAGATGATCGATTGATTAAATTTTTTCAAAACACAAAAAAATAAATAATTTCGTCCAAGGGAAGAAAATAATAATCTTTTGTATTTGGAGGGAGCTATCTATTGATCATCATTCTTGGTGTAATGTCATTGGGTTTAATTATATTTTGATTTTTGTGTAATTGATTGCTATTAGACTTTTTCTTATGATAATTCCAATTTTTAAGGATTGAATTGTTCTATTTTCTTAAACATTTTTTTCTTAAGTTAACTGCGGACATATGCTAAACGAGTTTACACGTTGGTGCTAAAAACACAATACCTATCATTATAAATTATAGCTGACATGATTGAACAAGTGAGCTTTGGATCAGTACGATAATGTAAAGAAAAATTAAATATCTGATGTGATTCATGGTAGAGATAAAAAAACATGTCGACCTAAGAAAGGATACAATAGAAGTAGCATCAAAAAAAAGACAAAACAGAACCAAAAAAAACAAATGAATAAAAAAAAAGCAAAAATCAACGGTGAGAAGAAGATCCGTATAAAAATATCACAAAACGTGGGGTCCACAAGTACCGTCCATCAACGTATCATATCTCTCCCCTGGCTATCTTTCCCCGTGCCGTTCCTTGCACGTGTTCGAATCACGAGATGCCACGTGGAACCATCGCAGGATAAAGTGCCGTTTAACTGTGATGACACGTGAGTGTGTGAGTGAAGGGGAAAGGAGTGAAGAAATTCTCAGTGACTTCACTAGATCATCTTAATTCTGGCATCTTCTCTCACTCTCTGATTATTCAGATTCCTTGTAATCTGAAGTATCGGTCCGATCAACAGGTAATGTCTTTTTTTTTTTTTGGAATTTATCTTCAATTTCAATGGATTCCGCTAGTTTTATGGGTGGAGGTTCGATTGCATTCGTGTTTCTGTTCATGGATTTTGTTGATTGAAGTTGCTATTCCGATGCAACAAATCATTTCACTTGCATAGTAAAATTTCTCTGCAAAAGAGAAAAGAGAAAGGGAAAATAGAAAGTGGAAGAACCGAAATAAAAGTGTAGAGAATGTGATTGCTATGCAAATTTTTTGGCTTTATTTGATTATGAGAGACGATTCCTTTCTTCTTTGTGTTAGTTGGGACATGTTCCATTGGCTCAACTAAGTAATTATTTCGCCATCAAACTGAGAAAAAACTGTTAATTTAACTTATTCCTTTTTTTTATATTTTCATGTTATGCAAATCTTGATTGTTTTTTGTTATAATATAATCAATAGTTTACTTATCAGTTCCGGGCTTCCGGCAAGTTTGATCCAGCCACAAGAAAACATGAGTAACTCCGTAGTGCATAACTTACTAAACCGGGGTTTGATTCGTCCTCTACATTTTGAACATCATAACAAGCTCAACTCCTCGTCTTCCATTCCTGCTGTTTCTGTAAATCCGGGGAAGATTGGTAGATCAAATCTTAAAAAGTTAGGACGGAGCTTAATCACTGAAAGAGGAAGACTTGTCTCCTTTGTTCCACGAGCTGTGCTTGCTTTGGATCCTGCTTCTCAGGTTAACTTGTTTTTCACCAGTAACTGATGTTTATATGTTCACGAAACGTTTTGTGTGCTAAATGTTTTCATTCATGACAGGCAGCCGAGAAATTTAAACTTGGCGGAAATATTGACTTACTGGTAAGTATAGCCTCACAAATAATGGATATGATCTTGTTAGGATTTGTAGCCATAATGTTTATGTGATGGTAGGTTTTATTCATGTAACTGAACAGGTCGAAGTCACTTCTACAACTGTAAGAGAAGTAAATATCCAGATAGCTCATACAAGTGATTCATTGCTTCTACACTGGGGTGCAATACGTGACAATGAAGAGTATGTCCTTGTCAAATGATGTTCAACTTGCCTAGTTAATAGGTTGCTTCAAGCATATTATGGAAACTGGTCTAATTAGTATTCTTTCTTATTTTGTGTCAGAAAATGGGTTCTACCTTCTCGCTCCCCGGATAGAACTATAAACTACAAGAACAGAGCGCTTAGAACTCCCTTCGTGAAAGTGAGTTTTAAATATATTCTACTTGTGATGGTATGATTTCCAGCTGATACAAATGTAACTTAAGATTTTCAAATGGTGCTTTGCGTTCTCATTTACAGTCCGGTGATAATTCTTACCTTAAACTGGAGATAGATGATCATGCCATACACGCTATTGAGTTTCTTATATTTGATGAAAGTCGGAACAAATGGTGAGCTTGTCTTCTCTTCTTCTTACTATTTAAACAAAAACATAGAGTTATCTAACTTTGTTTGATTATTGTCGATTCTCATAATCTTGACATATGCAGGTATAAAAATAATGATCAAAATTTTCATATTAACTTACTCATGGAAAGGAATGTGGAACACAATGTTTCTGTTCCTGAAGATCTTGTACAGATCCAAGCATATCTTAGATGGGAACGTAAGGGTAAACAAATGTACACCCCTGAGAAAGAGAAGGTAAGTCAGATGTTGTGCCTATACAAGCATGCCGTCAAGGATATTTTTCTTTGATATGTTTTTAAATTATTCACCTTTTATGTTTTTCTACACCTGTATAGTTTATAAATCTCAGTTGTATTTATATCAAATAATCGTCATTGTGGGTATATCCATTAGCTTATAGTTAAGCAGAATAATTAGGCTTTGGTCAATAGGAGGAGTATGAAGCCGCCCGTATGGAGCTAAGGGAGGAAATGATGCAAGGTGCTTCATTGGAAGATCTCCGAGCAAAGCTGTTGAAGAAAGATGACAATAGTGACGCTCCAAAATCTAAGGAGAGTTCATCAAGTGGACAGGAGGGACAGACAAAAGTTTCCAAGCAACCCAAGCAGAAAAAATATTTTAGCACCGATAAGATCCAGCGGAAGGGAAGGGACCTGAATAAGCTTATTTCTAAACACGTTGCTGATTTTGTTGATCCCAACTCCAAATCCTCAACTGAACCACGGGCCTTAACAACTCTCGAGATATACGCCAAAGCAATGGAGGAACAAGACACCACTCCAGTCTTTAGCAAGAAAACATTCAAGATAGAAGGCAGTGCGATTTTGGTGAGTTGGGAGTATCTATCTTGCTCTCTTTTCTTTTTCTATTCGGGTTAGATATTCACAAGTATTTTCTAATGGAAAGTCATTGTTTCCTCTATTCAGGTTCTTGTCACTAAAGTTTCTGGAAAGACAAAAATTAATCTGGCAACCGATTTCAAAGAGCCCATTACCCTTCACTGGGCTTTGTCTCAAAAGGATAGAGAGTGGTTGGTACGATTTTATTCTTTATTTCCTAAACAGAAGTATACCTTTGAGATCAAGACTAGCTCCTTCTCAATCTCGTATGTGGTTTGGTATCTTTTTATCTGAGCTTGTGAGTCATCGACACTGCAGGACCCACCTTCAGATATACTACCACCAAAATCTGTGCCAGTACGTGGCGCGGTTGATACAAAAATGACCATTGCTTCAGCAGATCTTCCTAGTCCTGTATGGCTGGCCGAATCTATTATATACTTTAAGCCTAATAGGATTTGTATCAAGAGATAGTATGTAAAAGCGCTCTTGTTGACCCAAAATGTAGGTTCAAACCTTTGAGCTGGAAATAGAAGGCGACAGTTACAAGGGCATGCCGTTTATACTCAATGCTGGTGAAAAGTGGATTAAAAATAATGACAGTGACTTTTATGTGGACTTCTCTCAAGAAGAAAAACATGTTCAGAAGGTTCCTTTTCCTTCGGGGTCTTCTGAAAAACAACTTTCCATTGCATCCTATTGGCCCCTGGATGCTTAAATTTTAATTGTTCAATTTGAAAGGATTATGGTGATGGAAAAGGCACAGCCAAGCATTTACTGGATAAAATCACAGATTTGGAGAGCGAGGCCCAGAAGTCCTTCATGCATCGGTCAGTTTATGCTTAACCATTCTGGTTCTTATTTTTCGGTTTTAGACGTCGAGAATCTTAACTAGCATTCTCTAATCAAAACATTTTCTACTTAAAGTCCCTATTAAACTGATGGCCCAACTTTATGAGTTTTGTTAGTTTTCTTGGGTCATCACTTTTCAAAAAATTTCATTAACAAGGTCGACTTATAGTCATTGATCCATGTCAATCTTGCTTTTTTCTTTTTGTTTACAGATTCAACATTGCAGCAGATCTTGTTGATGAGGCAAAAAGTGCTGGTCAACTCGGATTCGCAGGGATCCTAGTCTGGATGAGGTTTATGGCTATAAGACAGCTAGTGTGGAACAAAAACTATAATGTTAAACCACGGTAAAGTTCGAAGAATGTGACATTACTTGAAAAAAGTTTAGACTATGTCCACCTTTCTTATTCCGTCCCAAAGGAAAAATTAGCAAGCCTGATGGGAGACTTCTAATTTGTTCTGACATCAGAAAATGATACCTTTTTTAAGTTGAACATACTTCATTGTTTCAGTAAATTACACAACCAACACTTTATTGCAGGGAAATAAGCAAAGCACAGGATAGGCTGACTGACAATCTCCAGGACGTTTATGCAAGTTGTCCAGAGTACAGAGAAATTTTGCGGATGATAATGTCTACTGTTGGTCGAGGCGGCGAGGGAGATGTTGGACAACGAATCCGAGATGAAATTTTAGTCATTCAGGTTGGTCTTTAGATTTCTTATTATCTTTTAAATAAGAGTTAAGTTGAACAATGAAGGAAATAAGAAGAAAAGCTCTATATGAAGAAATCCTAAAATTTCAGCGCTGGAACTCGATTTCATGAATTTTCCTTGTGGCCGTGTTGGTCATGTTCATCTGGCTTATCAAGATGAGAAATGCCCTCATGAGCCTGCAACTTCTATATTCATTTGAAAGATGATGAGTGAACTTCGTTGCTTGCAGAGGAAAAATGACTGCAAGGGTGGAATTATGGAGGAATGGCATCAGAAGTTGCATAACAACACTAGTCCAGATGATGTTGTCATCTGTCAGGTATTTGAACTCTTTTGATTCCAATCTTAATCTTTCTCTGACACTTTTTTTTCTATAGGCATTGATGGATTATATCGAAAGTGACTTTGACATGAGTGTTTACTGGAAGACTTTGAATGATAATGGCATAACTAAAGAGCGACTCTTAAGTTATGATCGTGCCATACATTCTGAACCAAGTTTCAGAAGAGAACAAAAAGATGGTCTTTTGCGTGATCTTGGACATTACATGAGGACTTTAAAGGTTACTTCCCCAAGTTTATGTTAGACGCTTTTACGAATTTAGCTGCACCTTTCTTCATAAAGCTTGGTCTGATTTCCTCTTTTTCCTTTTCTTCTAAATGGAAATCATGTAATTTGTCGTCCTTTTTTTGTGTAGGCTGTTCATTCAGGGGCAGACCTTGAGTCAGCTATACAAAATTGCATGGGCTACCAAGATGACGTAATGCCAATATACTAAAAAGTTACATTTAATGATTCTTCTTGGAAATGGCAACTGAACATTTGTGTTGTCGTTCAGGGTGAAGGTTTCATGGTTGGCGTGCAGATAAATCCTGTATCAGGATTGCCTTCTGGATATCCAGTACCTTCCCTCTCATCTTCCTTACTCATTTCACGAGTTTAATACTCCTCTTTAATGAGTATAACTTACACTGTGTTGGCACTTCTCTCAACAGGACTTGCTTCGTTTCGTCCTAGAACATGTCGAAGAAAAGAATGTAGAGCCACTCCTAGAGGTCTAATGTTTTTCTATTCACTAGGTCTATTTTATCGAAACTACCAATCTAACATCATTGAACGCTTCATATACTTACCATGAGAAGGAATATTGATGTAGGGTTTGCTTGAAGCTNAGAGGAAAAATGACTGCAAGGGTGGAATTATGGAGGAATGGCATCAGAAGTTGCATAACAACACTAGTCCAGATGATGTTGTCATCTGTCAGGTATTTGAACTCTTTTGATTCCAATCTTAATCTTTCTCTGACACTTTTTTTTCTATAGGCATTGATGGATTATATCGAAAGTGACTTTGACATGAGTGTTTACTGGAAGACTTTGAATGATAATGGCATAACTAAAGAGCGACTCTTAAGTTATGATCGTGCCATACATTCTGAACCAAGTTTCAGAAGAGAACAAAAAGATGGTCTTTTGCGTGATCTTGGACATTACATGAGGACTTTAAAGGTTACTTCCCCAAGTTTATGTTAGACGCTTTTACGAATTTAGCTGCACCTTTCTTCATAAAGCTTGGTCTGATTTCCTCTTTTTCCTTTTCTTCTAAATGGAAATCATGTAATTTGTCGTCCTTTTTTTGTGTAGGCTGTTCATTCAGGGGCAGACCTTGAGTCAGCTATACAAAATTGCATGGGCTACCAAGATGACGTAATGCCAATATACTAAAAAGTTACATTTAATGATTCTTCTTGGAAATGGCAACTGAACATTTGTGTTGTCGTTCAGGGTGAAGGTTTCATGGTTGGCGTGCAGATAAATCCTGTATCAGGATTGCCTTCTGGATATCCAGTACCTTCCCTCTCATCTTCCTTACTCATTTCACGAGTTTAATACTCCTCTTTAATGAGTATAACTTACACTGTGTTGGCACTTCTCTCAACAGGACTTGCTTCGTTTCGTCCTAGAACATGTCGAAGAAAAGAATGTAGAGCCACTCCTAGAGGTCTAATGTTTTTCTATTCACTAGGTCTATTTTATCGAAACTACCAATCTAACATCATTGAACGCTTCATATACTTACCATGAGAAGGAATATTGATGTAGGGTTTGCTTGAAGCTCGTCAAGAGCTAAGGCCACTTCTGCTGAAGTCCCATGACCGCCTCAAGGATTTATTATTCTTGGACCTCGCTCTCGATTCTACTGTCAGAACAGCTATTGAAAGAGGATATGAGCAATTGAGTGATGCTGGACCTGAGGTTAATGGATTCATTCTAGATTTTTCCTGAACATCATGTTATAACATCATGTCGATTTTCATTCCATATATTCTGTCTTATTTAATGCTTTCTTGTTGCAGAAAATCATGTACTTCATCAGCCTAGTTCTTGAAAATCTTGCCCTTTCGTCAGATGACAATGAAGACCTTATCTACTGCTTGAAGGTTAATTGAATATTCAGTCATTTTGCCTTGTTTTCTATAGAGCATTATCCGTAGACTGGTTTCATTAGGTTTAGCCATTCTTGGCTTTCTTAAATGGCTCTAAGTTGGTTTTGCCACTCATAAAGTCAGGCTCTAGACCGAATTTAGTTACTTCTGCTTTGTCCTAATGGTTACAGATCCATGGCCTAAAATGTGAAGAATTTCGACACGATGCATCATGCATGATGCTATTCTACTTCTTTTTCAGGGATGGCAATTTGCCCTGGACATGTACAAGAACAAAAAGAATCACTGGGCTCTGTATGCAAAATCTGTTCTTGACAGAAGCCGACTAGCACTGGCAAGCAAAGCTGAGAGGTACCTTGAAATTTTGCAACCATCAGCTGAATATCTTGGGTCTTGTCTTGGAGTTGATCAATCGGCTGTAAGTTACACTTCCTATAACTGAAACCATCGTCCTTTTTCATCCATAATTTATGTATATCCCTGGAGAGACTAGAGAGAGGTTTTAATATTTAACCACTTTATCAGGTTAACATATTTACTGAAGAGATCATTCGAGCTGGATCTGCAGCAGCATTGTCGTCACTTGTTAACAGACTTGACCCAGTTCTTAGGCAGACTGCCAACTTGGGAAGGTTAGATAGCTAAACAATTGTCTCTGACTGATTGACATACTTCTGTAGCAGTTTGTATCTATTGACGCATGGTAGTTAGTAGCACATTAGAAAAACTAATGTTGCTTTACTTTCTCTTGACCAGTTGGCAGGTTATAAGTCCTGTAGAGGTCGTCGGATATGTCACTGTTGTGGATGAATTGCTCACTGTGCAGAATAAAACCTACGACAGACCAACAATTATAGTTGCAAACAGAGTGAGAGGAGAGGAGGAAATTCCTGATGGTGCAGTTGCAGTATTGACACCTGACATGCCGGATGTACTATCTCATGTTTCTGTTCGTGCAAGAAATGGAAAGGTAAAAATATTTCAATATGTTGCCAAACGGTTCCTGAACGCTCATGGACTGTTCATTCATCTTTATATGGCCTTGCAGATCTGCTTTGCCACATGTTTTGATTCTGGCATCTTGTCTGATCTCCAAGGAAGGGATGGAAAACTGTTGAGCCTACAACCAACCTCTGCAGATGTAGTCTATAAGTAATCATTCTTGTTTACTATATTTCGGAAAACTGAGCTGAGATATTCTCTCCTTTTTGTGCTAGACAGATTATTAAGTAGAATTTTCTTAATTCATTTTGAGAAGAATATTTAGCCAAAATGATGTTCTTATTTACTTTTTCGTTCTTCTCAGAGAGGTAGACGATAGTGAGCTTTCAAGTGTAAGTTTGGACAACTTAGAAGATGCCCCTCCAAGCATTTCTTTGGTCAAGAAACAGTTTGCGGGTAGATACGCTATATCATCTGAGGAGTTCACAAGTGACTTGGTTAGTATGTAATGTTGGATTCTTATTTTCCCGTCTTTATCTCTTTTAGTAGTTTTCTTTCTTCTGTTTCCATAATAAAGATTGAATAACATTGCTCTTAAGTTTTGAATGAATTTACTCATGAACTGATTTCAGTGATTTGGGTAATATACCTCCATTTTTTGTTTTGTAGGTTGGTGCTAAATCAAGAAATATTGGATATCTGAAAGGAAAAGTTCCCTCTTGGGTTGGTATCCCAACTTCAGTTGCATTACCGTTTGGTGTTTTTGAGAAGGTTATCTCCGAAAAGGCAAATCAGGTAAAGGATTAGTAGGCAGTCTCAACTTATTCTGGCTCAAAAAATATGAAGACGCTTAGTTGAATTTTCTCTACCTCTATGGTTTATCTGTTCTTTACTAATGGTCTTCAATCTTCATCTGGAGATAGTTCTGATGCGTTATTGTGTGGTATATGGAAATTCCTAGAACACATCTTCATCTTTCATAAGATCTCTATATAAACTCGTGTGCCTTGGTGTGCATGACTATCATAAAGTTTGCTCTCCGAACCAGTGTACTATGACTATGAGACTTAGTTTTTTCATGATTACCTTCACCCAAACTAACTTCCCACTCACTCTCTTTCTTTCTGGATATTGTAGGCGGTGAACGAGAAAATGCTAGCATTGAAGAAAAATCTTGATGAGGGGGACCAAGGTGCTCTCAAGGAAATCCGTGAGACAGTGTTGGGGCTAGTAGCACCCCCAGAACTGGTATGTTTTTGTTCTTTTTTGTAGTAAGAACCTGATACACAATCATCTGTTGTTGTTCCTGCTTACTTTGAATCTGAACTGCGATTGTTTATTTCACAACCCATGCTATTAACCACAATGAAGTTCACATTCAGACCTTAAAACACTGTTCTTTGACCTGTTTCTTTACCACCAAGCCAAGTTTGCTTTTAGTTACTGCCTCTGTAATGGTTCTTGCGCTCAGGTTGAAGAACTGAAAAGTACTATGAAAAGTTCTGACATGCCATGGCCGGGTGATGAAGGTGAACAGAGATGGGACCAAGCTTGGGCAGCCATTAAAAAGGTAGATCTTAAAGTAACTTACATTGCTGCTTAACATGAAGATGTCAGTTAATTCTCACTAATACGCTATGTAAATCTCAGGTCTGGGCTTCGAAATGGAACGAGAGAGCGTACTTCAGCACGAAGAAGGTAAAGCTGGATCATGACTATCTCTGCATGGCTGTTTTGGTCCAAGAAGTCATCAATGCGGATTATGCATTCGTTATTCACACAACCAACCCATCTTCAGGAGATTCATCAGAGATTTACGCTGAGGTAAAAGATCTTTATTTCCCCTTCATCCCTACTCCTAAATTGTATGAACCGGTGCTTCTTCCAACTACACGTGACTGTTGTTTTTTGGTTTCAGGTTGTCAAAGGCCTTGGTGAAACTCTTGTAGGAGCATATCCTGGTCGGTCTCTGAGTTTCATCAGCAAGAAAAACAACCTCGAATCGCCTCTGGTACTAAAACCTAATCACTGGTCTTTTGACTTGTAAACATTATTGTCATTAATCCCATTAAATCATTCCGCTGATGCAAACTCAAAACATCATTCAGGTGTTGGGCTACCCGAGCAAACCAATTGGACTGTTCATAAGACGTTCAATCATCTTCAGGTCTGATTCTAACGGAGAAGATCTCGAAGGTTACGCAGGTGCAGGTCTCTATGACAGGTAATATAAACAAACTCAAAACATCTTGTCATTGTCTTACATTCATCATTTTAACAACAGCAAAACTTCTCCTTTGCAGTGTACCAATGGACGAGGAAGACAAAGTTGTACTCGATTACACAACAGATCCTCTGATCACTGACGAGAGCTTCCAGAAAAAGATTCTCTCAGACATCGCACGCGCTGGAGATGCCATCGAGAAACTGTATGGAACTCCACAGGATATTGAAGGTGTGATAAGAGACGGGAAGCTCTATGTCGTCCAGACACGACCACAAGTGTGATAATCATATTCTCCGACCACCTCTCAATGTGTACGTTACATCCTCTCTGTCCACCGAACTTCTTCTTTGATCTATAAGCAAAGAGTATTATAAAGCACCATATTTGGTTAATGGAGTTGGAAGCTTCTCTATTTTTTTCTTTTCTTGAAACAACTCCTTAAATTTTTGAAATAATTGAAGAGGAGGATTATTTTATGAAAAAATATATTCCCCGGACCTGACCTTAAAATATTTTGAAAAATCGGAAATTTATAGGAGAGGTCAAACACTCGTACACATGTGTAATTGACTAATTGACCTAAAGGCTAAAATACTGTAAATTTGAAAATCAAATCTTTGTAAATTTTTTATTTTTTTATAGTATTAAAAATAGTTGTTTGGCTCAGGTGGGCACAAGTGGATTGGATGATAAAGAGGGAAAACATATATTCCTAGTATTTCTCGGAAAAATTCAAAGTTTTCAAATTCTGGGTTTTCGTCAAAGGAGCATCCTTTACGTTCTTTTGAAGAAGGCCTCTCTCTGTATTTTGTCTCCCCTGTTCTGGGGAGTTTTAACATTTTCATTTTCATATTTCTTGATTAAAGGAGATTCTTTTATCTCGATTTTGGCTTTATTCTTATTAAATTTCAAATTTTTAATTGTTGGAAGAAGAAGATGATAAAATTATGGATAATGACTTGTCTTCAACTCGCAGAGCTCTTTGTGAGCTCTATTGTACATTTGCTTTATGGGTTTTATATATTTAGCTCCGCTGTCGCCGGAGACATCCTTCAGACCCTAAATAATTACCTGTTTAAGTCCATTGTCGTAGAAGCTGGTCAAAATCAAACCAATGTTGAGGGTTTGCCTCCTATTGTATTGGTTCATGGGATCTTTGGTTTTGGCAAAGGGGTAAACGCAACTATAAAAATGGTTTCTTTTATTTACTAGATTGTGGTTTTGAGGATTGATCTTCATTGTTTTTGGTTGAGCAGAAATTAGGAGGCTTATCATACTTTGGTGGTGCTGAGAAGAAAGATGAGAAGGTTCTTGTTCCTGATTTAGGATCCTTAACAAGCATCTATGATAGGTACTGGATTCGTTTTGCTGTTGTTGGATTGTTTTTAGATCTCTTCTGTGTATGTGCATTGTTGTGATGATAACAATGGTATCCAGGGCAAGGGAATTGTTCTATTACTTAAAAGGAGGTAGAGTTGATTTCGGTGAAGAACATAGTGAGGCTTGTGGACATTCTCGGTTTGGAAGAGATTATGAAATAGGTTAGGTTTTGATCTTATGTACCCAAATGAATGAATGTAAATCTGACTTTAGTATGTGTTTTTATTAGGGCAATACCCTGAATGGGATAAGGATCATCCTATTCACTTTGTTGGTCATTCAGCGGGTGCT
Organism: Leavenworthia alabamica; assembly: GCA_000411055.1. NCBI lineage: Eukaryota > Viridiplantae > Streptophyta > Magnoliopsida > Brassicales > Brassicaceae > Leavenworthia > Leavenworthia alabamica. The sequence continues at coordinate 52,376 of KE158443.1, read as the reverse complement.
CAAGTTGTCCGTGTGTTGCAGCAAATGCTTGCAGATAAGGTTTGAGTTGAATCCTTCTTGTTTATAATCTCAGTTTGATGATTAATGCTAACACATATGTGTCTCAAAATGTGATTGTTTAGGCATTTGAAGGGTTTGAAGAAACAAATGAGGATTGGGTTCTAAGTGTGACATCGTTATCCGGCGCATTCAATGGTACTACTAGGACTTACTTAGATGGCATGAGGTTAGTTTCTTACCTGAAACTATATTCTTGTATTCTTTGGTCCTGATTCTTGGTTCTCATAATGTTGCTGTTACAGAACAGAAGATGGTATAAGCATGAAACCGATATGTCTGTTACAACTATGTCGTATAGGCGTGATTATGTATGATTGGATGGATATTGCATGGTTAAAGACTTATTACAATTTCGGATTTGATCACTTCAACATTTCTTGGAAAAAAACTGGTGTGAAAGGTCTTGTTAATTGCCTTATGGGAAACACAGGTCCTTTTGCTTCTAAAGATTGGATCTTACCTGATCTCACAATCCAAGGCTCAACAAAACTTAACTCCAATCTCCAAACATTCCCAAACACTTTCTATTTCAGTTATGCAACTAAACGCACACGCAGAGTCATGGGTATGACAATCCCTTCAGGTGTTCTTGGAATCCACCCAATGCTCTTCCTCCGCGTCTTTCAAATGAGTCAATGGAGATTCCCACAAGATGTATCTCCTCCTTATAAAGGCTACAGGTAAAACACCAAACTTTAACAATCATTCTTGATCAATACTTTGGTTAAACATTACATTGATGAAGGGATGAGGAATGGCAAGAAAACGACGGGGCGTTGAACACGGTATCAATGACACATCCGAGGCTACCGGTGGAGCATCCCAGCCAGTTCATAAGGAGTGATTCAGAGTGTCAAATGTTACTACAACCTGGGATCTGGTGAGTGAATCATATAATAACAAAATCCTCATATAGTGTTGATGGATTGAGAAGAGTTTTGGGGAATATGTGCAGGTATTATAAGATAGTGGAAGCAGATCATATAATGTTCATAGTGAATAGAGAAAGAGCTGGAGTTCAGTTTGATCTGATTTATGACAGTATCTTCCAACGTTGTAGGAAACATGTTTTTAGAAAGATTCCTCAGACTCTTCCTAACCAATCTCTTTCTTCTCCTCCTTCATTAATCCAATGATTAAAGCTAATTTGTATATATGTTCTTGGATTGAGACGTTTGGGCTTAATTTTGTGATTTGCTCTGTATTATAAACATGTACATTATCGTTTTAAACAATTACTAGGTAATAACCTGCGAGCTATGCATCACAGAGTAATATCATATATTTATATGATTAAATATATTATTTATATTATATATTATGAAATGAAAAAGTA
>KE158443.1:35941-50340 GCA_000411055.1 Leavenworthia alabamica | reverse complement strand
TCAAATAGAAAAGATGAAAATATAACTACAAAAAAAAAAATATAACTACAAAGATGTGTTACAAAAAAAAATCTCCATGGAGCATTGTGGTTTTTGTTTTCATTTTCATCTTATAAACATATTAATATTATCATGAATGGTCTAAAGTTTGATCATGAATATAAAATTTATGTAATATGTGTTTTAATATAATACTTTTTTTTAAAGGAAACTACTTTTGGAAAAAGAGGATTTATGATAAGGTTATAAACATCAAACACATTAGAGATTTGATTTTCACCTGTATAAAAATAATATATAAATTTTTAATATATAATATTTACAAGTTATAATAGTGTATGAAAAAAAATATACCTCTAAATGTGTTTATTTTAGTAAATCTAATAAAAAATATGACAATTTCATAAAAAATATACCTCTAAATGTGTATTTAATTTTTTAACGTTTATTGTTAGAGAAAAATTAGATATAATTTAGTGAATAATTATTGTATATAAATATATTCAATGGCAAAATCAGTAAATAAGTACTAAATTAAAGGTTTATTTTTTTTTAACATTCCGAAAATAATATATAGATGTTTGTTTCCAAAAGAGAAGGAAAAAGTATAAAAAACTGCATGCCATTTATGGTATTCACCCAAACTACATGTCGTTTCCGTCCGCTGCAAAAGGTCCATTTAAATGAACACATAACCCAAAAACAACTCGATGTTTTAACAATTGTAACGAATATTAAAACATCGTTGAAAAGCTTACAGGAGAAAAAAGAAGAAAAAGAACAGAACACTGAAAACTTCACAAGAATATGGCTTCTAAAACAACCTTCACCGCAAATTTCATTAGCTAAAATACTTTGAATCTTTTACTTTGTTTTTGTCGATCGTATTTGATAATGGCTTAAATAAAAATAAAAACAAAACAGAACTCATATTACATGAGTCTGAGTTCGTACTCACCAGCCATTGTTATATATCTTACCCATGGTAGAGCTTGGTACCCACTCTTCTCAATGATCTTCAGGTACCGAACCTACAATAACACCCATCAGGATTCTTCAACTTTAAGATTTTGCCTTCAGATTTAAGCATAAATATAGAAACCAAATAATCACTGGTGTACTGACCTGGATTCCTGAAACCGTGAAGTATGGGATCTCGAATTTGACACGGATTGGAGCTTTTCGTTCAGGTGTTGCTTCCTCTGCTGTAATACTTGGAAGATGAAACTCTGCTCTCAACATATACTCCTACATTGTTTAAAACTTAATGTAAGTATTCAACTTTATATACTCTTAAGTGTTATTTTAAACTACAAGTACTTACTTTGTTTCCTGGGAAAGATTTAATTTTCCAAACCAAAGCATCTCTTTCCGGAGCATATGCAGCAGATCCTAGAGATGTTCTTACATTGGGGTTAGATGCATCGGTTGGTACAGGCAACTCTATCTCAACATTTGTTGCAGTGCTGCAGAGTAAGGAACTCTTATCAACATTTTAGTAATTGTAAAAGGTAAAATTAAACAGGTTACACAGAATTATTAGTTACCTTCTTTCCTTGAACTGGCTTCTAGCTTTTACTAGCATCTCAACACGACTTCTGGAATGCCTCTCTATCTGTGCTTCTACCCATATAAGAGGCTTTACCTGAACAAAGTATTATGAAAACATCAGTGATATCAAGTGATTTTAAAACTTGTTTAGAAGGGGACAAAAACAGTCTGTTCAGTATTCCACATTTCAAACCTGAGTACTGAGTCTATAAGTCATTAAATCAAAAGATCCATCAGGTGGTATGAAAGATATTGTCCTGTCATTCTCAAAACGAGCTAATCGAACACACCTATAAGAAACATGTAAGAGTCAAGTATTGAATATTTTTCTTAAGAGTTAAAAAAAAAGTGGTTAGGAGTTGCAAGAGAGTAACGTACTGATGAAATTTTATGTCCTCCAAATCAATGGCTTTTCCTTTTGTTGCTCGTCCCTGTGCCTCCAACAATACTCTATCATTTAGACCTAGCTTACACTCAGGCATTCCACTGTAATAACATAGATCAAGCAGCAGAGAGTCAAAAAGGAAGAACTTTAGATCTAACATGCTTTGGTTGATTTGTAACACACTAACACTAAAGAACGTACCTCAAGTATGTTCGCATCTTCAATGCTCCAACGACCTCAGACCTCACAATTTGCCCATTACTGTTCACAAGGATATTTACACTCTCTACTACGTCCAAGAAAACCTAGATTACAAAACAGCAGTCTATAAAACATTTTTGGAAAGCTACACAATAGAAAAAATAAAATAAAAAAGTAACTAAAAGCCTACTTCGTTTTTCTTGAACTGTAACCCTTCACTTCTCCATGATACAGCATTTGTGACAGCCATTGGGGGTCTCTGTGTAACTTCCATTCTATATGCATCGGTCTTGATGAATTCACTAAGGATTCTTGCTTCAGTAAACTGAGGGTAACCAAAATCCATCATCTCATCAAGTAACTCGTACTGCCAGCAACAGAAGTCAATTTCATCATCTAATTTTAAAGACATTTTTGCCAATAGAGACATAACAAGATATAGCATGAAAGGAGTGTTATAAGTGTAGATAGGAGAAGCATTAACATACCACAACAACAAAGTTATCCCTTAATGATTCTTCCTCTAATTCCTCAAAGTAATGCTTGAAGACCTAGAATGAGAGTATCATCATTATTTACATGATCAAATCAAGGAAAAACAAAAGAATGGAGTTGAGAATAGTGATATAGGATACATCGACAACACGATGCAAGAAGAAGAGAAGACTGGCTGCATTACAGTTCTGTCTTGAAGCTATCATCAAGTAAACGTTACTATGCTGTACAAACATATAGGTCACTCCATTATCGTAAGCAACCGGATCATTTGACTGTGAATCACCCTGAAGAGTAAGCAAATCCATTAAGAAAACGTTACTAATAGTTTTGTCAGAGGTGTATACCTAAGATTTGAGCTTAATCCAATTTCAAAGTTGAGTTTGGCTAATCATGAGAATCTCAGATGACGGAGACTGATACGAATCTATCACTATCTTAGAATACAATTATGGGGATAGTTTTGAATTCTATGGGAAATGGATCCATGATATTACCGTTAAATGCATCGAAGTGCTCTTTCAATTCACAGCATCCAAGTAGCAAAATCTATGAAGAAATAAAAAGAAGAAGATGGGAAAGAGAAACCTCTTTCTCGATAAGTTTGGTGAAGAAACGCTCGGCTTGAGCAGCGGTGACATCGCCACGATAATCGCGCCAGACCAGAACACGGCCCTTTATATCGAGCAGAAACAGCGCCGACGCCGCCCCTGCCATGGTCTTTTCCTCCTTGCCTGTGTTCTCAGATCCAATTTAAACAGATGGATTAATCAACCGAGATCTGAAGAATTTTTATGCTTCACCGGAGAAGAAGAAGAAGAAGAAACTGAGATTGTTAGCTGAAGCTGAGCTCGATATACAAAAAGTCTTTCTTAATTACGATCTGATGTTTTCGCTCGTTCCTTTGTGGCTGGATTCATATAATTGAGACACCACACAACAACAACGTTCAGCTTCACATTACTCTATTGCCTTTATTCCACATAAACGACATCGTATTTGCATTCCCTCAAGCTTTTTTTTTTTGCCCTCATACAAATTAGAATTCACAGTTAAGTCCCTCTGACGTTTTTTTTTACGTCTTGATCTTTACTTGTCTCAAAACAGAACCTCTAACGCTTAGGAGATAATCAAATACAAAGAAAAAATAATAAAAATAACAACGATTATTAATAGAATACTTAAGCAAAAGAGAGTCGAACCACAAGAGTTTTCAAGACATTGCAAGTAGCTTATCATGAGTTATGTTTGAACACAAAGTAGATAAAGACTCTAAACAACCAAAGTTTTTGGTAATACATATAAGATCTCAAGGTACTGAGAGAGTTTTATGCTGCTGCTGTAATGTACTGGATTGCTTCCTTGCAGATACCAGTCATGGTTGCTTCTGGTCCATAAACTTCGATAGGGACACCAATATCATCACCAAGAGCTCGCATTTTCGCAAGTCCCTTTTGGTAATTTGGTCCTCCTCTCCTCACAAATATATGCATTCTTGCTGCTTTCAGCTTTGCTTCCTGTTAAGATATATATAACCACAATATGACAAATCATGTTTTGCTTTTGACCGTCTTTAGTGAGTAATGAAGCCTACGAGAAGCTCTTGACTTACCTTTTCTTTAAGTGCCCGGATTATGCCATTGAAAGTAGCTGCAACGTCAGTGAAGTTGGCGATTCCACCTCCAATAACAAGAGCTCTGCTTTGTCCATCTGGGTTTGCTGTAGCACACTGCAGTGTATTGTATTGTTATTATTCAGTCATAGGTAAAGAAATGACTTATGGAAGGAAGAACAATAAGTGAATCCTTACATCGATAACGACTCTAGCATATTGCAGAACCTCATCTTCTTTGGGTGCACCACTGTATTCAGCATAGTTGCCAAGTTCAGATGCATAGCCAAGATCTCCAACCTAGATAAGAAACTTTGAACTTAGACTTGTTAAGGGAGAAATAGCAGAGATACAGTAATGGTTCTTTAGGTACATACAGTATCTGCATAGATGACACTTGCTCCTCCTCCAGCTACCATTGTCCAAATTCGTCCCTTGGGATTAAGAACGGTAAATTTCAAAGAGGCACTTGTCTGCAACCACAAAAAGAAAGGTCCTTACTAGTCACACAGCGACGAAGTAGACAGACATTTAGATTAGATTAATGTTAAGATGATGATACCTTCTCATCTAGTCCATGGATAAAGCTTTCTGTGGGACTCATTACTCTTCCAAATGGCATAGGAAATTCAATGTCGCCCCATCTGCAAGTTCGAGAAATTAATCATTTGAACCTTTTCTCAGAGTTCTCAAGCTCCAGCAGATTGGAAATAAAGGAGTCAAAACTTACTTTTTAAAGTTTTTGAAGGCGGCAGTATCATCAAGCTCACCCCTCATATCCAAAGGATAAGGCTTTCCATCAACTAGAGTGAAAGGATTCATCTCCAAGAAAGTGAAATCAAGATCTAGCAAACCAAAGGAAACAAGACTAAAAGCTTAGGTTTTTATCACAGTAAAGGTATGTAGGTCCAGTTACTAGCATACCTTGGAATAGAGTGAAAATTACTTTGATAAATTCTTCAATCTCTGCTTTGATCTGTATGTGGAAATGTTATTAATTGAAGTCCAGATTCAATATCATGTTCACAACTCTTTTGTCCAATAAAAAAGATTGATGTACCTCTAAGGGTAGAGTTGCCACAAGAGGTGCACATACTTCAGGTGTCAAAGAAGCACCTGTTGGTAAAAATATTGTCTTGACCTGAAGAAATTGGACATTTCAGAAACATAAAAGAAAAAGAAAAAAACTCTGAAAGCTCTCAACCAAAGTACCTTGTCCCAGTTCTCCTCAATCTCAATTCCACCACACTCTGAAAAGCTTATATTGCAGCCAAGGCGATCAGATACAACATTAAGATAAAACTCTTCATTGTGTGGAACAAATGGTTCAACTATGAAAGTTGTTATGGGTCCTTTGCATCCACTCATCTCTACCTAACAGATGACAAGAGAGGTTGAGTTAAGTGAAACTGGTCTTAGAAAAAGAGCAAAAAACAAGAACAAAATGTTACCTCTTTGCCTAAACGGTCTTTGACAAAAGTGGCAACTTCAGCAAAATCTAATTTCAAAGCAACCAAACCACTCTTGCCACGCTTTCCAAACAACATATCAGGTTTCACCACAAGCTTCTCAGATGAGAGCCAAGGTTCTTTTTCTACTAACTCGTTTAGATCAGTTGTTTGGTTAATCTGAATAAACAGGTTACATTACAAGAAGCCTTTATGAGAGAAGATGAAAAACAACAGTAAATGGCAAAGATCAAAAGAGATGATTATGCAATCACTTATCGCTTCTATAGCTTATTCAATTCACTTTGGAGAATGTAATAACAAACCAATGCAAAAAAATGTAGTTTTTTCTATAATTTTGAACATGAACACTTATGTCGGAGAAACCAATGTAATACTACTAAACCCAGAAGCTATTAAAAAAAAGACAAGATCTGAGGAAACGGATTAAAACCTGAACAGATCTGATAGGAAGGTCCATGCCAGAAAGCCTTTTCAAGTGTTCTTTCACCAATCTCTTTGAATCATACTCTCTGATCTTCTTCCTTGCCATTTCAAAACCAAACTGCAGAACAAAAAAAAACATAAAATCTCACAAATCCAGAGTTGGCTAAATACAAATCAAAACGCGAAATCAATCAAATCCGTTAACGATTCAATACAAGCGAAAGAGAGAATAGGTATCAGATAAAATAACGCAATGCGATGTGATTGTAGATAAACAAAGTCTCAAATTCCAAATATTCAAACGAGAATGTTCATTATTAAGTACATACAAATCAAAGGAATGATGAGAAAGAAAAAAACAGAATCCTTGAAAATGTCGGATCTTTACCGCTGAGAAGAGTAATAAAAGAGAGAGATAGAGAGGAGAGAGAATGGTAGCCTTGGTAGTTAGTTCACCCAACTCGACTCTACCATGGTTTTATTTACCATTTTATAGTTGCAACTTAAAAAATGATAACTTTAATGTTACGTGAAATACGCTTAAGCCATTCATTTAATTAAAGTTTAAAGATTTTTTTATATGGGGATTAAATAATTGATGCAAAATTGCAATGTTTATCATTAAAAAAAATTATCCATCGTAATTACGTATATTAATTTCATAACAAGATTATATAAATTATTTTTAGTGATGTAATAAATGACAAAAAATTCTTACATATATATTACATTCTCGGATCAAAAACATCCTTGTTTTCTGTTAGACTGTTACTGATTAGGATCCATGTAACAATCACTTGCAAGACTTTGCATCTACTCCTCCCTGAAAAAGCTGGTGAGATATTCAATTTTAGCTTCAGCCTCAACCACTCGATTTGTGTTATTTACAGCCATTTTTGTTTTTTTTTTATCTTTTTAATATACTATGTATTTATTTCCCATATATTTGTGTCCCATCAAAATATACGTATTTGACAATTGACACCTCACAATTGAAGATACTTGTTTAGTCTTCTCACAACTACTGTAAACAACGTGTCGAGTGTTGTAAACTATAGATCTCTTTACTCTTCTTTCTTCTAGCTAGTCTCTTATCCACACAGAGGGTTTGACTTTCTCTGACTTTTTCTTTTACCTTTGACCCATGACTTCATCAACATCGTCACCTCATATAGAACAAAGAATCTTAAAACGCATATAAGATGAAAACTGAGTTTAGGAAACCTAAACTATCACGAACGCTGTAGCAAGAATTTCTTCTTCAGCTTTATTATCAAAGCAAACACGGCGAAGCATGGTAAATGCATCACTGTCACTCCCAAGTACCTGCAGAATCATTAGTTAAAGATTACTACTAGTTTTTTTAAAGCTAAACATGGTTCTTATTAAAAGCTTTTTTAAGAGATACCATACTAAGTGTGAAAAGATTGTTTATAAACGTACCATAAGGGTGCGTATGGTGATGAAAGATCAAGAAATTGGTATGGCCACCTACAAAACCATGTATAACAAGATCCCTTAAAACTCTTAAATACATTATGACTCTGTGTGCTTAAGCTTCATGTCATGCAATCAGAAGTCGTGAGACGGAAGAACTGTGTACCATAAGTTTTTGAAGGCATGTATGATCCATTGGTAAGCTACAAAAATGCAGCTCCAAAGTACAAAGTAAGAGATCCGGAACAGTGGGAATCGCTAGATAAGGAAAAAAAAGAAAGATCTATGTTAGATTCTACTTAAATGGAGGAAAATTTCAGTTTTGAAGACTTGCCAAGGTATTGAGACTTGTATCACCAAGGAGAAAAACAGCATTGAGAGAATGCATACAAACATCAAGCTGAAATCGAAATAACACAAGTTAGTATTGTAAATTTCTTAATTAGAGATTGCTTGAGACAAGTTATCATATCAAATGAATACAACTCTTTACTATAACTTACAAAACTCAGCTTGTAACCTTCAGTAAACGGGTAGATTACAGCCCAAAAGACGATATCCGTTAGTATAACCGCACCTGCACAAGTCTGCTCCAATAAAGACAACTTTGTTAGACCTTTTGAAGCTTTGAGATGGTATTGTACAGTCTTCACTCTCAACAAGATGTTTTAGAACACTTACTTGGAAAAGGATCTGATACATATAAACCCAAAAACTCGCTGTTTTTCGGACAGCTGCTTCTAAATGCGTATTGGACGAGTTTGAAGCATTTCCCATCACATCAAGAGTGATTGGTGGTCTATAAGCTCCTTGTTCCGCATCAACATTACTTACATTACTCTCCTTGTTAACACCAGCTTCTTTATTGTAGATGAAGCATCCATAAATAGATAACAATGAAGCATACTATGACATGATAACAATCACTGATTTAGTTTCTTAAACAAAGACAGCAACTTCAACTACAAGAGATTTACCCCAAAGTAGAGTGTAACAAGAGTAAATGTCCACCTGTTTTCAACAAAAAAAGATTAGATTGAATCTTTTAAACTCGTTTCAAAGACTCATAAATGAGAGAAGGAAGTTAAATGATTAAAAACTCACTGAGTATAGAAGTAAAATATGCCACCTCCATCACGTATAACAATGGAAATGAGTAGAGACAACATTGCAACAAATGAGAATACTCTAAAAGCAAGTAACCAACAAGGGTGTGTTCTTTTAAAACAAGTGTTCCAAGCTTCATCTTGGAACAATGTCCCTGGTAATTCACACTGGCTGTCTCGTAATCTTCTCTTGCCTTCATATTTCCAAATGAGAATAGCTGCTATAACTAGTGGAGTTAAGAGGATTAATGCACAGAGAAGAACCCTCCAATTCAACCAGTAACTTGAAGCTGTTGTATCAGTAGCCATGGCCAGTCGGCAGTCAGTAGAGTCCCTCAAATACTTATGGAATTAGAACTATTCAAAAGACTGTAAAAAGGCGAAAAAGGTTAGACCTTTATGGCAGTGCTGAACAAAAATCAGAATACCCAGATTAATTGGAACAAGAACTTAAATCAAAATTGAACTTATAAGGCTTTCAATATTTCCTCATTAGCTATAAATATATCGACCAGATCATATAGAGATAAATTTACCTGAAGATTCACACACCCTTTGGTTTTGAAGAGTCAGAGGAGACTCTCTAAAGCATCTTCTCGAAGATGCTGAGAGCCTCCGGAGAAAAAAATAAACACTAACAAACCAGAAGAAAAATAAAAAGATCTTGTCCGTATTCTGAGGAAGCTTAAACTTGTGTCGTTCAGATTTTTTTACCAGATTTAAACGGAATCACCCAGACAAACCGCTATTATCTGTTACTAACCCGGTTATGCTCGGTTTAAGATTTGTTGTCTCCGGTTTTATCTTGTTGGTTCAACTAACCGACACCACAAAATGAAACCGATCAAGTCATTGATTGTTTACAGATTGTGAAGCCACCGAAAAATAGAATTCAGTCCGATCACAATATGTGTTGATGGAATCTGATAGTTTAAGTATGTGATAATTTAAAAAATTATTAGCATTTTCTATGTTTAAAACATAATAATGTCAGATTATTTACCATCCATTTACATGTGAATGATACAATATTGTTACTTGTAAAAAAAATGTTACGTTACCATAAATAAAAAATCAAATCTCAGTAGTAGTAATTTGTGTCTGAAGCAAACAAAACATGTGTGTATGGATCTTGATAGACCGGTCCAATTAATTCGGTTTTGAAGGTTTAAAATAACGATTCGGAGAATAAGGTTTAAATTGTATTAGTCAAAAAAGTAATAAGGTCAATCTCAAATATGTTAAGAACTATAAGGTTACATTGTTAATGAATAATTTTTAACAACATGACACGTGTCAAGGTCATTGATATATTAACAATATCGGAGTTTAGACAAAAAAGACCTCATCGAGATCTAATCGCCGTCAGAAGTCGTCTCTTCACACCCCAAACCTAAAACGTAAGTCAGGTCAAAAACCCTAACTTTGCTTTCAATTCGATCTTCTTTGCGTTAAATTACTTTGCTTCTCCTCAATTACATCTCTCCGATCTGATTTTCTGTAAATTTCTTTGGCCAAAGTCTGAAAATTTTGTGTGATTAGCTTAGATTCTCGTTTTTAAAAAATCCGATTCTGCGTTTTAACTGGATGGGTTAGGATGTAAAGAATGAAATTGTGTTTAATGTTTTATCTCAGAGACTAAATGATTCATCTTTAGCCAGATGTGAAATTGATGTTGTTAGTTTCTGATCTGAGCAAGTGTATTTGTTTATGTCTCTGATTTTATAGGGTTGCTGTAAAAATGACTGAGTCAACACCTGCTTTGAGGAAGCCTGTGTTCACCAAGGTTAATGAGCTGAGACCAGGAACCAATGGTCATTCACTCAACGTTAAAGTTGTCAACACCAAGATGGTAATGCAGAGAGGAGGAGGTCGTCCCAGTGGTCCTCAGGCACGTCAGATGCGTATTGCTGAATGTTTAGTTGGAGATGATACTGGAATCATTATCTTTACTGCAAGAAACGATCAAGGTGAGATCTGTTCTTCGTACTTCTGAGGTGATTTAGTAGAGATTTCTGATTCATTTATGTTTCTCTTTTGATCAGTGGATTTGATGAAAGAAGGCAATATAGTGACTCTGCGTAATGCAAAGATCGACATGTACAAAGGGTCTATGAGGCTTGCTGTTGATAGATGGGGACGTGTTGAAGTTGCTGAGGAACCCAAAGACATTACTGTGAAAGATGATAACAATCTTTCCCTAATCGAGTATGAGCTTGTGAGCGTTGAAGCTTGATATGGTTCATTCACAAAGACCTCTCTGGTTCAGAATTTGCAGATGGGTTTGTTGCTTGTTTGAGACTTTATCTATTATCCGGCTGCCTCTGATTTTTAGTTCTTGTTTTAAAAATCAGGTTACCGTTTTTTGTAGATTGATTCTCTATTTAAATATCACACAACAGATTAGTTTACACAACTATTACTTATCATATGAAACTCAGTAGTCAGTGAAGTTTTCATTAACGACGCGATCAACAATAAAATAAAATAATCGAGTAATCATATCGGCATTGCCAACGGATGATGAATGGTCATGGAGTATTATTTTAACCGGGACAATGTGGACGTAAATGTTAAAACACACATTATTGGGGTGAAATGTGAAAATAAAACAAACATAAGGGTTTATATCTCAATTTTCACAAAAATTGGAACCCTTATTGGATTTTTAGGAATTTTTGAAACCCTTTCGAAAGAGGCAAGTCTCTCAATTATAAGCTTTTTCACTGGGAACATAGTTGTGAGAGCAAAATCTTGAGATGGATCTGATTCAATCCTACGACGAAGAAGAAGCCGTTGCTTCTTCACCGGAATCTTCACCACCTCGTATGTTAAAGGCCAAATCATCGGCGCCGGAGGTAGATGATACAGCTCTAGCTCTGACGGTGGCTAATGTGAATCAATCGAAATCGAAACCGATTAATCCGACTCAACACGCTGTTGTGTTTAATCCTACTTATGAACAGCTCTGGGCTCCGATTTACGGCCCCGCGCATCCATATGCCAAAGATGGGATCGCACAGGGGATGCGGAATCACAAGCTAGGGTTTGTGGAGGACGCTTCGATTGGGTCCTTCGTGTTCGACGAGCAGTACAATACGTTTCATAAGTACGGTTACGCGGCGGATCCGTCTGGGATGAATTACGTCGGCGATGTTGAGGCTTTGAAGCAGAACGATGGTGTTTCGGTTTACAATATCCCGCAGAGTGAGCAGAAGCGGAGGAAGATTGAGAAGAATAAAGAGGAGAGAGAAGGGGAAGAGAAAAAAGAAGAGCTTGAACCGGAAGCTGAGAATCCGGCGACGGAAGCTTGGCTTTTGAAGAATAGGAAAAGTCCATGGTCGAGGAAGAAGGAGGTAGTTCAGGGTGAGTTGACGGAAGAGCAAAAGAAGTATGCAGAGGACCATGCCAAGAAGAAGGAAGAGAAGGGACAACAAGGTGAAGCTAAAGGAGAGCATTATGCGGATAAGAGTACATTCCATGGCAAGGAGGAGAAAGATTATCAAGGAAGGTCATGGATTGAGGCTCCCAAAGATGCTAAAGCGAACAATGATCATTGTTATATTCCAAAACGTTTGGTTCATACATGGAGTGGTCACACGAAAGGTGTTTCTGCTATTAGGTTCTTCCCAAAGCATGGACATTTGCTTCTCTCTGCAGGCATGGATTGTAAGGTTAAGATTTGGGATGTGTATAACTCCGGTAAATGTATGAGGACTTATATGGGTCATGCCAAAGCTGTGAGGGATATATGTTTCTCTAATGATGGGACTAAGTTCTTAACTGCTGGGTATGATAAGAACATCAAGTATTGGGACACGGAAACTGGCCAAGTTATATCGACTTTCTCGACTGGGAAGATTCCTTATGTGGTTAAGTTGAATCCAGATGATGACAAGCAGAACATTTTGTTGGCTGGTATGAGTGATAAGAAGATAGTGCAATGGGATATTAATACTGGGGAGATTACACAGGAGTATGATCAGCACTTGGGTGCAGTTAATACAATCACCTTTGTGGATAACAATAGAAGGTTTGTCACATCAAGTGATGACAAGTCTCTCCGAGTGTGGGAATTTGGGATCCCGGTGGTTATCAAGTATATCAGTGAGCCTCATATGCACTCTATGCCTTCGATTTCGGTCCACCCGAATGGAAATTGGCTTGCTGCACAGAGTTTAGATAACCAGATTCTGATCTATGGTACTCGAGAAAGGTTTCAGCTGAATAAAAAGAAGAGGTTTGCAGGGCACATTGTTGCTGGTTATGCATGCCAAGTTAATTTCTCACCTGATGGACGGTTTGTAATGTCTGGAGATGGTGAGGGTAAGTGCTGGTTTTGGGATTGGAAGAGCTGCAAAGTGTTTAGGACTCTTAAATGTCACAATGGAGTATGCATTGGGGCCGTGTGGCATCCTCTGGAACAGAGTAAAGTCGCAACATGTGGTTGGGATGGCTTGATTAAGTACTGGTAAGTAACGTTTTTTGCTTTGCTAAAGATGCATAATGTTTGTTGATATAAGTGAATGTAGTGAAGCTAGAGTTGTCGTTTGAGTAGCTTGGTATGTAACTAGGATGTGTCTTGAATCTTTTAGATTTCGATATCTTATAATCCTAGTCTATGGTAATAGAGTGAACTTAGAGAATAAACTTCTGTTCTGATGGATCCATTAGTACATAAGTAAGAAAAAGTCGAAATTTCCAATATGTTGCACTTATCTGGGGTCATAATTTTGTGATTGGAAAGAAAGATAAACAAATCTCTACTTTGATTTTAGTGGTTTCTATCGACAAAGAAGTTGTGTTATTTTTCAAATCTTTAATCTTTACATGTCCATGTAACCAAGCTCTAACTGTGTGGCTAAATAAGCCAGTCATGCTCTTTGATGCCTGATGTTTTGTTACGCATTTGCAGGGACTAAGACTAGACCAAGATATCAGGGAGAAAGGAAATTGGAAGAAAGAGTAGTAGAAGGCCTAGCCTGGGCTATACTAGAAAATGCTGCATCTTTGGGATACAAAGCCCCTTTTGAGTTTTGCTTTTCTATGTGTTAGATTCTCAATGTTGTAACAATCTCAGTTTAATTGTTATATAGAGGGACGTATAAAAGTAAAACAATTTTAATATCTTAAGAAAACTGTTGAATTTAAAGATAACTTGTATTACTTGATAATTTGCAAAAGCTGTGTTATTTGCCCCAGTTGTGAGTTGTGACTCATACTTATTTATTTGTAATCTGAAGTTTGATCAGTATTATCCCATAGATTCTATATCTATCTATTGGAACTTTGAAGAAGAAATCATGTAACGAAAGGGTGGGACTTTTATTTGTACAAATGGTAACCATTTCGAGCTTAGAACTAACATGAAGAAATTTACGATACTTCTGAGTTGTTCTGCCGGATCGGTCGCTCGAGACCAAAAGACTACATGACAACCCGTGAAAACATAATCATTTATGAACTAGAGCAGTGACCAAATTCGACATGGATGATCTCAAGGATTCTTTGTTATATGCATGTTATATAGTCATTTGAATAAAGTTGCAGAATAGATCAATGAGTTTGTTCCAGATTTGATCCTCAAACCTATTAAAGCTTAATTGGGCATAAACCATTTCTTCTGAATAACAAACCGTGCATAGAAGAAGCCAGGGTTTTAGCGTATCACTCTCAGAAAAAGTGTCGACGGTAAAAAAAATTAAAAGAAATGCAAA
>KE158443.1:0-35816 GCA_000411055.1 Leavenworthia alabamica | reverse complement strand
CGCCGTGCAACCACCCCGGCAAGGAAGTCCTAGCCGAGTAACGATCCTCTACAGCACCGGATGGACCAGAGGTCATCGTAGCCGTTAATCACGCTCTGATCGCACGGTCATGGTTCATCAACCAGGGTTAAGTGCCTGTCTCCTTAGAAACCAAGGATACAGAGGTACGAACCTATAGAACAGATCCTGTTCAAGTAAGGTCGTGACCAATACTGTTTTCTGCTCATATATAAAGAACTTCATTTTTCCTTGGTCTCACGATGTGGGACTTTCAACTTGTTTCCTACACGTTCCACAGTAGCGCTATAACTCAACCCTTTAAAGTTTAATCTTTGAGTGATTCATAACAAGAACATGAGTATCTTAGTTAATCGATCCTCAATCATTGTTCCTCCTATTTGAACTAGCTTTTTATTCCATAATCTTCTTCATTACAGTAGGTAAATTCAAAACCGGATAAACTTAGATCAATAATATATTTCGAAACCAAAAAGACGAAGAACAAATTTATCTGCCGCGTGAAGCATTTATTGATTTATTCAACACATCATCATAAAGAATGAGACGACAACTTAAAAGGTGCAAAATTACTAAGGGGCAAATCCGAAATCTGAAATCTTCACTTCAATTGCTGTCTAGAAGAAAATTTCTACTTCTTTTTCAGTCATCTCAAGAACATGATCTCTAGCGTCCGTCAGTGCACTCTGTGGATATATAAACAAAGCGTAACTTCTCAGCAAAAACAACTATAAGAAGATTTGATCATTCATTGCACCATATGGTGTCTTCTTTACCTGTCCAAACTTGGTGATGAAGTTGTTCCCAAGGTTTATCGATGTAACTGTGACATCTTCGTTGGCCTTTAATGCTTGAGCTATGGCAAATGCTCCATCATCCTGCATGTGAGCTAGAATAATCAGATTTACCAGCTAGCAAATTTAAATAGAAGACAACTATTTACCAACAAAACAGCTTCTTTTTACCCTTATTTCATTGAATCCTAGATCCACGGATGTCAGAGCTTCATTAACTACTTTCAAGCTTCGAGCTAAGCAAGAAGCTCCCTGGAAAAAAACATATCATATACAATACAAAACGAATATTTGGTATATATATATATATATACAAGCTGAATAGTTATAAAATCTGTCTGAACAAACCTCATCTCTGAGTCCATTTGCTCGCAAGTCCAAAACCGAAATCGTATTGTTATATCTCAACATGTCTGCAACATATTCAGCACCCTTAGCAGCAATCTGCAGGATACTTTGAACGAAATAAGCGATTGTGAAGCAATATTTTTTTCATAGATAGTGTGTTATGGACAGGCTTTACCTGACACCAACCAAGTTTGAGCGTTTTTACATTTCCATGGAACTTGAGAATTTCGGATAATGCTTTAGCTCCATCAGGTCCTATGGGATTATAACCAACCTCTAACTGAGGATATCATGAGATTAACAGTTTCATTATCTTCCAAGTTATGAGTAAACAATGAGAAAGACTTTTGGCACTGACCGTCGTAATAATTGTATTATCTTTCAGTGCTTGAGCTATAGCATTAACTCCCTCCGTGTGGATGTTATTTCCACCCTATTTTACAAAATAAATCGTTAGCTCGATTCGGATGCAAGGTACAACATAGGGAGACTGGCGAAGATGGTCACTTCTCTCACCATGTCAATAGTTGCGATTGAACGGTTTTGCTTCAGAGCATCTGCAATCTTTACAGCGCCCTGAAACCATTGAAAATCGTTAAGATAGACAATATATCAAAAAAATACATCTCACACAATCCAGCTCCATTACCTCATCGCCTATATCATTCATGTACAGGTTCAACCAAACTAAACTCTTGCTTCTCTTGATGTATTCTGCTACATAGAAGGCACCCTTTGCAGTGATGGAGTTGTTACCGAGGTCTAGCAAAGCCAGTTTCCCTGCACACAAAAATGCATCTCAGTATAACACTATTATAAGTACTGAATTCTTCAGTAGAGGTAAGGAAGAGTTAATCTTGACGTATAAAGAATGTTCTACTAAAACAGCTAAAAAAAAACCTTTGTGTGAAGATAGACCAGCCATCAAAGCACGGGTCCCTTCATCTCCAATGGAGTTTCCATGCAAATGAAGTTCCTGCGGATAGAATGGCCAAAGGAACATATCAACTGTTGATGATAATTCATTATTTTTCTTTGATGAAAAGATGAAAATCACCTTTAATGCATCATAAGATACACATTTAATTATGAAATGTTTTTCTTAATATAGAAATGATAAAGTTAAAAAGAAACATGAGGAGTATTGGTACCCGTAAAGACTTGTTACCCTCAAGCCCTTTAGATAAAGCATTGGCACCTAAAGCACCACCATAATTTCCACTGAAATAGATTATCCATAAGAGCATGTCAAGGATATGAAACAGCACAAAAGAAAACACCTATCTATGATCCTAAACTCACTTGAGATGCAAATTACGTATTGTATTATTCTCAAGAAGAGCTCCAGCAAGACTTGTGAATCCCTACCTCCATTCCAAAAAAAAGGAAGAAGACGCACCAGATTCAATTCATAAACCTGAGTGATTAATTCTGCAATACAGTGGTACAACACATGAATAGAAAGAACTTACAGAATAATCAATCATGTTATTGTTCAACTCAATAACCCTCAAAGTTGAATTTCTCTTCAACAACTCTGCAATTTCCTTTGCACCCTGCACAAGAACATTGAAACTACTTAAAGTATGAATTTTTTTTAAAAGGATTGTGATTATCTAAGGAGCCTAAAATCATGTAAATCATATCTGCTTAAACAAACCTCGTCTCCTAAATCAGTACTGTTCAGCTGAAGTATCTCGATGCTAGAATTTTCCATCAATGTAGCACATAAAGTCTGTCATTACAAGTCAAAATGGAAGGAAAACATTCTCAGCAAGAAACATACAGCTAGAGAATAAGCTCCCTGTGAGTTTCGAGCTAAAGATATTGGCAAAAAACTATATTTTCTCCTCTCCTGATCGAATTGAAACCTTTTCAACCATGAGTCAACCAGTACAGAAGTTTAAAGCTAGTACATCATACTTCCACTAACCTTAGCTCCTTCATCACCTATAGGGTTTCCAGAGAGGTTAAGAGCCTTCAATACAATATTTGATTGAAGAACACCATCGAAGGCTTTAACTCCTGCAGCTGTAATCCCGTTTGCAGAAAAACTGACTTCCTCTACAGTCTGGAACAAAAACATGGCTATGGTTACTCAATTAACATAAGAAGACCAGGACTCCAATGAGTTGGCAGATAACAAATATGTAAAAAGGAGAGAGCTATAACCTGATTATACCCAAGGCTTTCAGCAAGGAAGAATAATCCTTCATCTCCAAAGTTGCATCCTGAAAAATAACACGCAAATGAAGATCGCACTACCAATTGCATTGATTTATAATATTTTCTGTCCCCGGCAATACCACATTCCACAATTATATTCAGCATTATGTAAAGTCATATATGACAGTTAAATCATTAAATGCACCTGACATGTCAACACTTCTGAATGACCTGAGTTCTTTTGCAAATTCATTAAGCCTCTGCTTGGCTTCTCTATCAACCTTTGCAGCAAATCCTTGTAACAAATTTGTACCAGCACCTATCGACCATTTCACTCCCTGTGTAGAAGATTTGTTTTCTCCAGCAGAAGTCTTTGGAGACTTTGGCGACATGAGCTTCTCAACCACTTTCCACAAAACTGTCAGCTGAATACTCAAATTAGTACCAAACATTTGGAAAACATGTAACATAAAAAAAGACTACTACTTTCTCAGTATAACCTACAAAAAAAAAGTAAAATATTTTGCATAACATCCTGGATCACTAGATTCCAACAGAATCTTAGTCAACTAAAGTAACCAAAAAACTCTTAAAGGGTTAAGTTAAGCAGATGAAGAAGAAATCACACTGCTTTTATAGCTGAAGTAAATGATCATCAGGGATTCATAAGCCATAACTAACTCAGTCCCCAAAGACAGATTAAAATGAAAAAGCTAATACAGTAATTCAAAACTAGCTCTTGGAGCAATGGGCATACCTAAAGTGACGACAGCAAATGAGGCCAATGGCAATACGGAAGACGCAATCTGCTGAACTTTAGCATTAGGAAAACCACTGGCCGCCTGTGACTCCTTATAAACCCTACGCTTCGAGCCTCCATCCGCTGCTCTGATCACCGGAAGTCTCGGACTTGGCTGAAGAAACACAACTGGAGAAACAAACAACCGATTTCTAGAAACGGAGCCACCCAACAATTCGAACCGTAATCCACTTTTCCATTGGCCCAACCCGGAAGAAGCCTTCAAATTTCAATGAAAATTTTGGATTTTTAGAAGAGCATAAGAATTGAGAAATTAAAAAAAAAAAGAAATAAGAGTAGAAATTACCTTGGGGAGAGAGTGGAGATTGAGGGAACTGGTGGAAGAAGACGCCATAGAAAATTGTTTAAATACGCATAGAGGCGTGGAAATCACACAGTGAAAACTAACCACTTAAGGAAGAAAGAAAAAAATATCAGAAGACTGAAACCGCGAATTGGAGAAGAGAAGAGACGATAAAGAAGATGAAGTTTGTTTCCTTGGCGCTATGACCCAACTCTCCATCGGTATAAATCGGGTTTAAATTTAGGACCCGACTGAGACAGACTCAAATGGGCTCATAACATTATATTTTTACTCGGCCTTTTTATTGAAGATAAGCCCATTAAGGGCACAAGTACAGTATTACAATGACCCTCATCCAATAACATTAAGCCCAATCAGCCCATTAATCAATCTAATACAGAAAGTGACACGTAGCACATAGTTGGCAAATATGAAACGTTTGGCTCATAACATTAAAAACTATAAATCACACAGTGAATATTGATTTTTTTAGTTCTATCTATTATAGCAAAGATCAATCCAGAAGGTAGTTTTATATTCTAAAAATATAATCATAAAGTTATGAAAAGTTTAGTAGTACTATATATTATTTTATTATAATTGATAGAATAAAAATAGTATAGTTTTAAAAAGGATATCGATAACTGCAGACGACATGAATCGAATATCTATTATTTTATAATTAGCATATAATAATGTAATGATGGATGCAAATAGCCAATTATGTATTAAATTAATAATTATTATTTGCACTCTAGTCAGTGCTCTACCAAATTATTTTTCTACTTATTTAATTTGATTTTAAATGTCAAAAACTTACATCTAACGCTAGTATTTTAATAATAATACGAGAATTATTCAAAGTAATAAAGTAACCTATAACACTTGTCCTTTGTTTGACGTATAAAAAGATATTTGTCTTTTATAATTAGGACAATAACGTAGTAATTAAGTCCACATAACGAGTCTTTCAAAGAACTACACCTTATATAATAATGATACATTGTTACGTTATATAATATTTTTCTTGACCAACCAATCATTTTTTTTTAACTTGCTTTGGAGAAAACAATTATGGTAATATAGTAATATTCAAAGTTGTGTACTTTTCAGGTGTAATTATCGATGAATATATACTATATGTAATTTTTTTTTATATTATAATCATGTTAAGATACTGTATATATGTCAAATTAAAGCTTGCATCAGTGCATGTATGTATAAGCACATGTATCATGTATGCGGTGCTTTGTTAGGGATACATATATGTATATATGTATTATACATAGAGAAGTTCATTACGTATGAACATAAGTAGACAAAGCAACAAAAAATAATGTGATAATGTTTCAACATGTTTTCTTTATCAATTAAGCAATGCAATATTTATAAAAACATTATACATAATAATTAACTATAAAATATAGAACCTTGTCAACTACTTCTACTAGTATAATGTTAACAAACTAAGCAACAATATATATAATCGTTTTGTTTCAATACTATGGTCTATTATTAGTCCATATTTTATCAATATATACTTGATCCAATCAACTTTTATTCGATTATTTTATCCGATGATGATGAGCTAATTTGTTATGTATGTAAACTATACTATTTATTTTATTTTATTTTTTCGAATAATTCAACAACATCTGTTGAAAGTTGAAACTAATTTTTAAAAGATACACATAAACCTAAATAAATAAAACTCAAATTTTATCAAGAACACTATGTCTAGTTTTTTTTTTTTTTTCAAACCCACTAGTATGTAGTCTTGATCATATATCTTCTCACTTTTATGTTATGTCTCGGGCAAATCACAGATGAAGATCCAGTGACTTAATGCTTCTCTTTGGACCAGAACGAGAAGTTAGATCTCTTTGGAACTGAATCATGTTCTGTCTTACACCGCATAGTTTTCCCATCTCACTCCTTTGTTCATTAAGATAATCTTGACTCATGTCTTTATCACCGAAGTTAATCTGCGATGACATCGACGACCACTCCTCGTTGTACCCACCCATCTGATTATACATAGAGGAGAACGCACAATACGACGGCGTTCTGTGTTGTCTATGAAACGACGTTATTGGTTGTTGGTGGCTAGTTAGATAATAACCTATGCTGGCTCGTCGAGCTTGGAGCTGAAGCCTCTTCTTCTTTAACCTCTCCTTTTTGTGAGCGTTTTGGTGACCTCCCAAGGCTTGAGAATTTGCGAACTCTTTGCCACAGTATTGACACTCAAGTCTTTTCATGACTGTTAACGACGTCATGTTCGTAGACGAGCTTACGCTCTCCTCCACCGTCGTGATGTCCGGTGAACGATTCCCGCTGATGAGATCAAAGCCAAACAGCTTTATAGTCTTGTCGGAAGACGAGCCTGATGAGCTTTCACCTGTACGAGACATTGTCGGAGATATAGACATATGTATGTGTTTTGTCGTTTGGGTTTAGTTAGCTTAAGGATATGTCTTAATGATCTTCATTATATAGAGAGATGGATTATGTTTAATTTAATAATTAATAATTAATGATGCATTGTATCTGTAATATAATATATAGTATGTCTAGGGAGTTTTATATTGTTGAAAGGATGTTTTGTAGTAGTCATGAACAGCATGGACTTATATTTTTTAGGGTTTATATATTTTTTATATTCTTGGCATCATTTTAGGGTTTATAATAATATTATTAGTTTGAATCTAAGGTGTGACAAGAAATAATCTTGTAAAATAAACATTGATAGGTACTATAAATATTATACCAACACGGATTAGGTTTAAAGGCATGCATACATATATAGGAACAATAGTGTAATCAAATGAGGTATGATTTTATTTTATTTTATGGGTAGAAATATTTATACTTAAATAAAGACTAACTTGTCAACTTGTGTTTAATCTTTTGGTATAATATTGTTTACAGCATCTGTCGTATTGAAATAAGTATTTGAAGAGATTTGATTTATAATAGGATTTGACAGAATTTGGTTAAATTTGAGTGAATTTGAAATTGTGTTAAAATATTTTATGAAATCTCACTTAAAAACATGAGATTTTGGTCTTTGTATTTTTAACTAAGAAATCCTCTGAAATCCAAGCTGAAATATTTAAATCAAATTTTTATACTGTTTTCAACAACATTAGATTTCATGATATTTTTAAAAATCAATGTTTCAATAACACTGAATTTCAATAACTATTTTAAAATTCATGTTTCAATAACACATAATTTGATATTTTAAATCAGATATCTCCAAATCACAAATTCAATACTTTCCCTAAAAGTTGAAATATATAAACTCTACTTTAAAAATGTTTTGTTTATTTATCAGAAAAAAATGTGTTGAAAATTTAAAATACTTTATGTTTAGTGCGATAATATAATAGTTAGATTTAAGGTGAGATGTGATGAATAAAAAATATATATATGAAAGGTTCATGATCACATTAGTTGTGACAATTAATACAAGTTATATTCTAAGCTTAAAGAGAAGATAAAGATGTTAACACTATATTATTGATATAATAACAAAAGTCAAAGAAATATGGCTAATCAATTTAGCCCAAAAAATAAAATAAATTTTAGAGGTGAAGGATAATACTTTTGCTCCTAAATTAATATTTTAAAATAGCTATAAATCAATAAATCATACAGTTAATAAGATTTTGGAGAATAGATATAGAAATGATATGTATCCATGATAAATATATAAATTTCTCATCAACTAAAGTTGATTGTATACTGTATAGAGATATGATCATGGAGTAAGAACTGAAGCTTCTTTGTAATTTACTTCAGTGTCTTCCACCTAAACCAAATCTTATTTGTCTAATTACTATGTGAAAAGAAAAAGAAAAAGCCAATATTGACCATTATTAATGAATGCTAATTAAATTATTAAATTAATTAGGGAAAATGGTTAGTTGCCAAATGAAGGAATACAAGAAGTGGGCAATGAGGCAAGCATTTATACTATTTAACAAAATAAAAATATATATTAATAAGTCTAATCTTCAAAACAAGATCTTTGGCAAATCTTAATAAAGCATGAAAAGACAATATTTTATACAAAAAGAAAATTTATATTAAAAAAAAGTAAAATATTATTCTATTTTCAGGTGAAACAAGTCATGGAATAATTTTATTTTAATAAAAGTAATTATAATAAATAGCATTTAGTTTGGACAGTTGTTCCAATTAAGACAATTAATTAAAATAATAATAATTAATTCTTATTAGGTGTTATAATAATGTTCACTCATATAACCTTAAGATCTTTGATTAGTTGACTTTCTTGCCACCAATTTATGTCTCATCTTATACAATAAATCAAAAGTTATTTTCTCTCCCACATGTTATTTATTTTATTTATATTTTAAAAAGAACATTATTAATTTTATTTCATTTTATTGGAAGAAGAATTCCAAATAGGTATGCTGTCAACACTCATGTTATATTTATCCAATAAAAAGTGGAATAATTTTAGCTCATTATGTGTTTTTTTTTTCCAAAGTTTATTCATGGTGGCTGGCTACTAGGTTGGTGGGTTGGTTTTATAATAATTAATATAATAAGGATATAATAATACATTAGTTATATAACAAAAATATATATTGCCATCAAACAACTTAACATTTATTTAAAAAACATTATAACCTACTCAATTTGTTTATCTTAAATATCATACTATATATATATATAAGTATTATTGGCAAGACATCATATTATTCTAAGATACTAGCTAAAGAGTCTTAATATGGGTTGATTAACATAAGAGTGTTTATTAGGTCAAAAGACATATAATAAATAATTCAAACTATTCTCTAAATAAACATATTTAAGTAAAATAACAAAACAAACGTAAAGCTAGATGTCGTAAAGCTAAATAGTATTAAAAGTTTTCAACTCGGTTTGGTTTAGTTTACTTATCTCGATTGAAATTGATTAGGCTTTGGTTTGGTTTACTTTATTTATCAAACCCTAGTCAATACTAATATGGGCCGGGCTTAAATACCATTAGGCCCAAGAACTACAAGTAAAANTTTTTTTTTTTTTTTTTTTCTGAAAGTCTATAATATTTTAAATTTTTTATAATTAGGTCAATTAATTCAATAATTTAATGAACGAAATATTTTTATAAGTATGTGTTAGTTAAGTATTTATTGTTTTTAGTATACGATAAAAATATACTCTAAACCTCACTCAATCAAGTACCAAACTAAATTTTATTAAATGAGAAATGTAAATGTTTTTTATTTTATATATTAATTGATGTTCAAAGTTCCTAGAAATAAAAGATATACTTTGATTTTATATGCGAAACGTCGATTACTAATTTGGATTGTTTTGTTCAACCCTCGATTTCTAGTTCACATCATGAAGATTTGATTCATCATTCGCTGGCCCATAACGTTTGAAAAATCAATTCACAAATAAATCTTAAATTGCATCTATAAATCTTGTTCTTCATAAGTTAAAATCTAAATTAAAAAAATTATAATGATATCTTTTTATTCACAAATATAATTATAATGATATCTTTTTATCAACAAGAAAAAAAATTATTTGATTTATATAAGTATATAATAAGGTAAGTTGACAAAACTAATTAATTATATTTTTAATTTGGTGAGAATAATAACATTTTAAATAATTTTGAGTGGGAAAGACAAAAGCAAAAGCAATCTCCAAGATTTGATACGCTTTGGTGTCTCTAAAGAGTGAACAGCAAATTATAAAAGGAAGAGGAAAAGTCCAATGCCTTATAAATAAATGTTCGAACAAATATTAATGGGCCCCCGTTTTAGATTTTGGTGGGTCCCGCGGATCCTAAATTTTAATGTGGACGTCAATGCCATTATTATTACTTGTCCACCTTCTTCTTGTTTTTATTTATTTATTGGAAAACCGATATTGTATTAAGTTAAATCACTTTTCTTTTCGAGAATTGGGTTAGTTTACATATGAACCGGTTTAGTTTAACCGTTACTATGATTTTATTTTATTTTTAATTCAACACTGACGACGCGACTTTGACCAATATTTCACGATCAGTCTCTATGATATTATATATAGTGAAATTTCTCCACTATTATTTATTTTATTTAAGAATAATTTTTTCTCTATGATATTCGCTTAGGCCCACACAGGATTTTCAGAAATCTCAATTTAATAATATTATTTATTCAAAATAAAAGTTAAATCTTTTCAACCCTAAAAGCACGGCACAATCAGAAGAAAAAAATCCATAGTTTTTACATAAATAGGAAACCAAATATTTAGTTGTATATTAAAAAAATGGGAAATAAAAATAATTAGATTTTTTTTGAGGGAGAAAAAAATAAATAAATAAAATATAAAACACTGTCTTAAGAGAAAGAAGAAATAAAACAGACGTGAGCTCTTCGTCTTCTATCTCTGTCTCTACTATTTTTATTCTCTTCTCTCAGTTATTTTACTACTCTTGTCTATGGCCAGAAACGGTGGCGTTTCTTGTTTAAGGAGGTCAGAGATGATGAGTGTTGGTATTGAATCTGCACCGTTGGATTTAGATGAAGTTCATGTCTTAGCCGTTGATGACAGCCTCGTTGATCGTATTATCATCGAGAGATTACTTCGTATTACCTCATGCAAAGGTTCGGTATCCAAAAAATAAAATAAAAATTTCACCTTCTTATTTGAACTCACCGGAAAATATATGAAATGAGTAAATCTCCGGTGGTTTCGTTTTCAGTTACGGCGGTTGATAGTGGATGGCGTGCTCTGGAGTTTCTAGGTTTAGACAATGAGAAAGCATCAGCTGAGTTCAATGTAAGTCATGTAGTAATCTGAGATTTTTATTTTATTTTTGGTAATTACTGAATTTGATTTTGTTGAAATTCAGAGATTGAAAGTTGATATGATCATCACTGATTACTGTATGCCTGGAATGACTGGTTACGACCTTCTCAAGAAGATTAAGGTCTGAATTTTCCCGCCGTTTTAGATTTTTAATTTTGGGATTTTTTCTCAACAATGTGGAATTTTCCGGTCATCTGAAACAGGAATCATCGTATTTCCGACAAGTTCCAGTTGTAATAATGTCGTCGGAGAATGTATTGACCAGAATCGACAGGTGTGTTTTTTGTTTTTTTTTTGAGATTTTTTAGAAAGTGTTAGATTGATTAATTTTGAAATTTGATAAAATTAGATGCCTTGAAGAAGGAGCTGAGGATTTCTTACTGAAACCGGTGAAACTCGCCGATGTTAAACGCCTGAGAAATCACTTGACCAAAGATGTTAAGCTTCCCAACGCAAACAAACGGAAGTTTCCTGAAGATTCCAATTCCGTCCACCCTTCGCCTGAATCGTCGCCGTCGTTGACTTTATCGACTGAATCGTCGCCGTCGTTAACCATGTCGCCTGAATCCTTGCCTTCATTGACCATCTCGCCTGAATCTTCGCCGTCGTTAACCATCTCGTCTGTATCGTCACCGTCGTTAACCATGTCGCCTGAATCCTCGCCTTCATTGACCATCTCGCCTGAATCGTCGGACTCTTCTCTGCCGTTATCTCCGCTAGAGATGTCTTCCTCCCCACTTTCATCCCCTACAGACGATGATGATGACGATGTGTTGACATCGTCGCATGAGTCTTCTTCTCCGACGCCGGAGGAATCGCCGATTCGACGGCAGAAGGTGAGGAGTCCCGGATTAGATTAGTGAAACTTTTCTGGGATCCGTGTAATATTATCTATCTCCGTTAACTTCTTTTTTACCTTTGACGGTGTTTTTAATTGCACGTTGACTTGACGCCGTCAGTTTATAGTTTACCTTTACGTGGGTCTTTTTCTTTTCCTACATGCTTTTTTCTATTTTCCTATATTATTATTTATTACTAATTATTTTATTTTCTGCACAAAAGTTATGCTTTTCACCTTTTAAACTTTAAAGACTTTAATTAAAGGGTAAATTGAAATAAAACCTTTTAACATTATTAAGAGCAATTTCATTAATTTTGTTTGATAACGAAACTTTAGTATAGTATGCATTTGAAAGCATAGGGGTAACAATAATTAGATTACGCTTATCAGAATCAACAACATTGTAAGAACGAATTAAATTTTAAAAGTTGTAGATGCAATGTATATACCAACAAAATAATTAAATTATTGTCGACAACAAAATCATCCTCGAAGGATACTCTTCACGTTTGGTGTAATTAAAATTAACAAAATGTTTCCTTGGTTTGTCTTTTGTCTCTTCATGTGAAGAATAAATCTCTGTACCATATCTTTTTTTTTTCTCTTGTCATCTTTGGGTACTTGTAGTGTCTTGATCAATGCTGCATGTGTCTCTACACGTGTTCTTTTGCTACGTCCCGGCTTCGGTTATACTTTTGTTATTTAACTTGTTTTCTACTTAAATGTCGTCTAATTTTGTGATGCCATAAAAACAGTAAAAAATAATTTGGAGTTATATACAATAAAACGTAACCGATTATATATATAGTTAAAGGCAGATGGGCTAAAAGAGAAAAACACATATAATAATAACAAAATTCAATGCATGAAATAAAGTTGTATTTTTCTTCCCTTAAGGCTAACATAAGCTTCCTTGTGGATTTTGCTTAAACTACAATTCCGCAGGACCATATTGAGATTTTTTTTTGGGGTTTTTGGTTTACGCAATGAAACTTATTTTGCAATACAAACTAAAGAGTATCCCAATTTTTGAATTTAGTTAAGCACCGACTTATTTTCTCGTTTTAATAACAACCAAATATCTCCTTGTTTTGATAACCAGTCTCCCGGGTAATACAATGGCCCGGCTCGACTTCGGCTCTGATCAAAATCTATATTTAGGTTTTTTCTTTGCCACTTTAATTGGCATCAAATGATCATCTTCAGTAATAAAATAGTCAGCACTAAAACATTCATAAGAAATGTATATTGAATGAACGGATAACGAGTCTCGGTTTTTGGCATAATATATTCTTATAAATCTACACACCAAAACTGATTGCTCCAAACGCTAAACGCTAAAAGAAATTGACGAAAGATGTTGGAGCCATATGATCCCAAACCATGTCACGTCACAAACAACCAAACTTCTCTACCAACAAAGCTTTGCATAATCTTTATAAGCCAAAGAACCTCAACACTTAACACCTGAAACAAGAAAAACATGAGATTAAGTATCACAAAATGAAGAACCATTGCATCAAGGAACATTTCACAACCTTTGTGAGAAATTTTAACGAAGGAATTGGAGTAGGTACAAGTTTATAGGGGAGGCAAGGCTAAAAGTCTGCAATTCAGCATTATGTGAAACCGAGAAATTCTTCTCTGTTTCAGGATTTCACTGGCTTTTTTAGGCCTCAGTCCCTTCGAATTCGAAGGAAGTTTGCTTCTATACAGAAGATCAGATGTGTTTGGTACATACTTCACCTACAACAGTAGAAGTGGCAAAGTAAGCTCAATTCATACACAAGCAGCACAGATAATTTCATTATATTTTGTACCTTTGAAGAACTGCAAGACATATTACATTCGATCATGTTAATAATACTTAATCCTTCCATTGCAACAAGAATCCCTGAAGATTCATCTAAACCGGTGAATCTCTTCTTGTTCCTGCAAAGAGTTTGGTTAAACATAACTGCACAAACAATATATATTCTTATTATGTTTCATTCACCTTTTCAGAAACAGTCTGTGGTTCTCTTCATCATCATCGGATTTCAGAAATTCATTTTGCAGATAATCTGCAAAACCAGGCTCCATTACCTCACCTGTTACTTCAGGCTGATTGTCCTTACTGTTCATAAGCTGAATCGAGAGACATGTTTCGGCTAATGACTGCAATCAGTTCCAAAGTAATATCAATACATTATGGAATTTGTATGGACAATTATATGCCTAGTTAAGAGAAACCTACATATCTGATCCGGTATATGTTTGCTTCATGGAGGAGGGCACATGCATTCTCATGATACACTCGATCAAATAATCTTCCTGGTTTTCTATAGTTCTCATACGCATGTAGTTCCAGAAGCTTGGTGTCTGTCTCATCAGCTGCAACCGCATGGAGCTGAAGCATATCCAAATCAATGATCAGGAAAGAGATAATGAAAATAATGGAAGTTGAGAGTCAAGAAGACAAGACTTTAGTTTTGCTTACATGCTTAACAAGCTTCTGAACTAGCTTGTCCAATGTGAAAAGAACATATGACTGTGTTCCAAATAGAGCTTGGCATTCATCTTCGAACTTTGTATTGTCACTAGAGCCATCGAGTAAATTATAGAGTGCATCCATGAACCTAAATGTGTTATGTTTCCCAAATCAGTAAAGAACCATTTTCCAATACAAAGCTATTAGCTTGGGATATAAATTACCTGGGATAAGAATCAGACGTAGTAGTAACTGCAGCCTTCCACTTCTTTTGAGAATGATTCTTCGCTGTTTGCATTCTCTCATACAATACCTGGAAAATCAGCAGAAGTAAATATAAATTAGCTTTCGGAGGAGAAAATCACCTTATTAAAGACTTTATAAAGCTTGCTTCAAACACTCCTTACTTGATGTAGCCTGAATAACACATAATAAGAATCATTCCCGTAAAAAACTCGAGAATCATTCTGGGAGCCAGTTTCACTAGCTTGCAATGGCCAATACACATGCTTGGCAACAGGTTTTACATTTTGCAGAAACCGTTCTGAAAATGCAGAGGATCTATCTTCACTTTTTTTCCCATGAGCCACCTCTCCAGCCAAACTAACACTCCCATTACAGTTTGTAACTCCATTATGCTCTTTATGTTTAAACTTAGCTGATGATACAAGCATTGCAGAGACGGTCTCATTATCTTCTGATAACTTGTGACAATTTTCCTTTTTATCATCTTCAACGAGAGCATGGCTCTTTGCTCCCATTTCAGTACAATATACTCTATCACAACTTTGCTGGTCTTTGTTGCTTCTTACATTGTCCAACACCCTTTGTAAAGACTTGACGCTACTCTGTCCATTAACCTCAATGTTGCCTTGCTCACAACTATTGGTAGGAGATAATTCACCCTCCTCTCGATCAGCGTCATGCTTTCCCACTGATATTTCCTTAACGTGATGATTCTCTACATCCTCCATTATCTGATTCTTTTTGGGTGACACCAGTTTGGAAGACTGAAGAGCCTGTGGACCATGAACCATAATTAGAGTAATTTCTACAAAGTCTCCTAAATAAATAAAATCATGATTGGTCTCCATTAATTGCTCATAAAGGTGTCAACATGGTAGCTAAAGAAGGTAAATTATCATTTAATTTCATCACAACTGAAGTGCATATGACCTGAGTTTAAAAACAACTAAACTGAACGAGTTACCTCATTAGTCATAGCTGCATCATCTTGCAGTTTATCCTGCTGAACAGTTTTCACTATATTGACAGAGAGATCTTTCCCAGGAGAGCTTCCTCGCAATGTTGGATTATCTTTGTTCAGCAGTTTCGGGGATACTGGATGTTTACGGTTTGACCCAGAAGCACTGTCCTTCACAGCCGCATATGCATCACTCAATTCTTGGTTGTTTTTCAACTTTGACACATCTTCCATAGTCAGGTTACCTTGAGACCTCGAAAGAATGCCAAACATGGGCTCCAGAAAAGTTATCCACAACTTCATTACCCTATCTGATTGTTCAGGCACACAGATTTCTTCACAGTAATACTTGATTAGCTGATACAGGTC
The DNA here is from genome assembly GCA_000411055.1 of Leavenworthia alabamica. NCBI lineage: Eukaryota > Viridiplantae > Streptophyta > Magnoliopsida > Brassicales > Brassicaceae > Leavenworthia > Leavenworthia alabamica. The sequence continues at coordinate 19,657 of KE158443.1, read as the reverse complement.
CTCGTGAATTTGTGTATCGCAATAGTTGAACTCCAAATCCGGAGTAAAAGAGGGCATACTTCTAGCAGAAATAGCTTGAAGCAGATCTTCATCTTCTTGATGCTTTCTCTCACTGATATCTTTTATCTCTGCCACTAAACCTGCATTTAAGGACAAAGAAAAGTGGCATTTATGCAAAACTGTATAACCCGAATTAAGTACAAAATCTGGGCTCACAATCAGCAGTATATTATTAAGAAAAAAAAAATCTCTCGCCTGACAACCCTTTCTTCAGAATCACGGGTACAGAAATTTTTTGCTAATGAATTAACCCTACATTTTTACTACCAAATTTCAAGTAGCCAAAAAAAAAACAAGTGGTTTCATAAATCCTAAAGTAGGTTGTGATCTTCACATATTGAACTTACTAATTAAAAATTGATAAAGAAGCTTACACTTTGTGCTCAAGTTCTTCGAGTCCTGCTGCTTGAAATAGAAACTACGATGATCTAGTGACTTATGGTGATTCTTAGCGTATACTTCAGCCCATACTTTCTGGAAATGAGATTGGCACCTTTCCCATTCTTCTTGCTTCTGCTTCAAGCGCGTCAGTATAACTGGTAAAGCGCTATGCATATTTTTTCTCAAAAGATCCATAATATCAAGCCCATTATCACCATATAACCTCTCAATGCATCTTAAGTTCATAGCTATTAGATACAATCACATAGAAAGTTATTAGCACAAGCAATGAAGGATAGACAAAATATAGCCACACTAGATTTGTTCCAAACTAGCAACTTACGTGATAAGTGGTTTTCGATGCATATTGTAGTGTCTACTGAGATAGTGTTGTTGTTCATCTTTTCCAGAAGAATTTCCACCTGTTCAATGGCTGAACTTACAGATGCTAGTAACATGTCCATTTCATACCTGAACACATCTTAGGAAAGGTTAAACTGAGGGATTCTATCAACCAAAAAAATCACAACTTCTCCATATGATGTGCTCCAGAAAAAAATAAATAAAAGAAGAAAAGTCCTAACCAGAAGGAAAATAAACTTAAGCATGCTAAATTATAGGAAAAATCTATATGGATAGAGAAAGATAATTAAAGAACCAACTATACAGTATATACCAAGTGGCCAAGTGGGTAAGGAAATTTGCAATCAAACTACCAGATCATACCTGTCATCCTCACACCGAAACAAGCTTTCTTCATACTGGTTTTTGCGCATATGATTGAATGAGTAATCTTCACTCCCTGAGGTGACTGAAACGAGGAAGTCATTGAGTGTCTTTCTACCAAGGGTATTTCTGTAGCTTGGAATCTCAACTGGATACTGCATGGGAAAAGACAAATCATTACAAGAGAAGAAATGATAGCAGTGAGTAGAACAATATTATTGAATGAAAAATTCAAAACCCACATCCTTAGGCAGGAGCCGATAACTTGGAGTACACCTAGTGCATTCAGAAAGATCAAGTTCATTTATAGGCGTTCCAACATACTTGGTGGATTTTTGATTTCCATTATCTTTACTGTCACTTTTTTCGGTTCTACCTGCTGTATCTATTTCAGTATCTTCTCTATTTTCATCATCCTGAATATATCCTGGCTGTTTAACAAGGGAGTCTGCAAAAAAATACTACCTAAGTACCTTACTACCAGATATATAAACCACTGACCACTTAAACCATTAACGAAGACAAGATTGGGCATGATCGTAGTATACCAAATGATGAAACGTAATAAGGGATTAATGAGGGATTCTCATTTCCCAGAGAATTACCAGCGGAGTAAGCGACAAGGTTCTCATCACCATCTTCTCGTTGATCGGAGTGTTCAGATTCATCCTCGAGCGTACATCGTTGTTTTATTTTCTGTGGCAAATAAGAAAATATCAATATGACAACATCTCACTCAAAAACTCCCTATATAAATTTATAACGCTTATTTTATCTTGATCTTAATTTATGACTCTTAAAACAGTGGAGAAAAGGATGTATGGCCATAATGGAGTTTTGCTATCATGAACATCCATTAAAACATTACTAACTGCGATATTGCTATCCATTACAAAGATGAATAAGAATAACCTTATCAGACTGAATTCGATACTTGACTGAAATTGCAGTGTCTTTGTGACATGGTACTGCATTCTTTGCAGAAGGAGTTGATTCTGGACAATTAGGTAAGAAATTAACGAATTCCATGAGCAGATCTTCATGACCCTTGAACAACAAAGTAACCTACATACCAGACCATATCAGAGAAATACACTAAAATTGTCGCTATAACAAATAAATGTGAGGCAGAAAGTTTGAAGAATCAACACTAGGTGCAGTAACAAAAAAACATACCTCTTCGTAGACATCATCGATGGACTTTCTTTCCTTTCTATACATGTTCAAGATGTCTAGAAACCTTTTATATGCAGGTTCACCCTCTCCGAACCTTGTCTGAAAAAGTAGAAACTCCAGTAAACCTTTAACAGATAAAAAAACATCATTACCTAGTCAATTACCACACAACAACATACATACCTTAATCTTGGTTACGAAACCAATAGCATCTTTGAATTCCACGCGGTTCTTAGGTTTATCATCCTCCGGCAAAAGGGTTATTCTATACCCTTTGGGCAAGAAAGTATTGAAACCTAAAAGTAGGTCCCTGTAACCCTTAAACAATTCTTTTATTCTTACTATAACACCAGCAGTGTCGACTCTGCAAGCAACATAAGACACCATGAATATACGTAGTTCACACTGTGAATATCCACAATACACACGTTCCTTCTTTGACCACTATAAGAAACAACAAATGAAACCAAATGAGAAGATAAGAGAAGTAGATACATACCTCTGAGCTTTAAATTCTTTCATAAGCTCAAGGAATGTATCATATTTCTCTCTGTTGTCTTGAAAAATATCCTTGACAGCTTTGAGATACGTCAGGGCATCATTTGTTCGAGGTTGTTCACTTCTGCAATGCACAAACATCATCAAACTTAATACTTTCAAACATTTAAATTGCAGCTACTAACTACATTGAAGACAACAGAACAAAATCGAAACTGAAAAAAAGAAGAAAAAAATAAAGTTTGAGATTAAAGTGAGGGAGAGAGTTACGTTTCTTCTCGAGACGAAGTTTCAGGCCTTGTTCTCTTACGAGCATCAGTGTTAACATCTTCTCTAACTCTCTTCATCTCTTCTTCAAACAACCTAAGTCCAGGAAAATTTCTCTGAATCATTGACCTTACTAATAGATCTAAAATCGTAAAATCAAACAAGTAACCAAATAAACGAGGAAAACAATCTGAGAAAGAGATTTTGATTAAAACACCTTTCCAGAGCGGATCACCTTACTAAAGAGATGAAAGAGAACTTCTCTGTTCCTAAATGAAACCTCTAAAGAAGTTGATTACGAAGAAGAGGATCGGAGTAGAACGATTTAAACGGAAACTTGACAAAACGAAAACCTCCTTTGTTTTGAGTAACAGAGAAAACAGTGGTGAGATTGCTTTAGGTTTAAAGCAATCTCTTTCACTTTCTCTCTGTGGTATAGGAAATGGAGGAGGGAAGGAAGAGAGGAGCGGGTGAGGCAACAGACAGAGGAAGAAGACGAGAGGAACAACTTGTGAAGAGTATTTATATACCCGGAAAAATCTTCATGTGTTATTAACCAGACCTTTGGAATCAATTGAAAGGTTATGTATTTTTGAGTCCAAATCCAATTTTAGGTGGTTTGAAAAAATCCATATTTATATTATTTATATTATATTACTATAAACATAAGAAAAAAACCAAGTCAAGTTCAAGAAAAATGATTAATTAAAAGAAAAACCAAATCAAATTAAGAAACATTATTAGAGAAAATAATTTGTTTGGAAAAATCGGTCACGTTCAATCGAAATAATATCTACATAATTTTGAGTTTATCTTTACAGCGCATAGCTTATCTGTTTGTTCTAAAATTTTTAATTATTTCTAAAATATTTAGATTTAATTTGACGAATATATTTCATCTTATCGAAGACTTGACTTTCTTCGTGAGTTTTGTTGACTCGAATCTCTGATTTGATATTTTCTATTCTCGTTACATATTATAATTTTATTATTTAGAAAAAATAACTAATTGATTATTTGTGCTTATCCAAAAAATATTCGATTACCTAAACCGTTCATTCACAAATTTAACTAGTGATATAGAACTTTTGTTGTATTTTTAGGTGATAAACTCTTATATAAACTAGTGGAATCATATTTGGCTCATGGGATAAGTGTTTAAAAGTTTACCCATGGATAAGTGTTTTATATCATATATGAAGTTTGAACTCCATATAATACAATTATTGAAAATTAATAAAAATGTAAAAGTTTTTTAGATGCTATACTGTGCCTAAATAGAATCGTGTCTGATGATTTTGTGTTGCGAAAAAAATTTATCCATCACAAAAGATGTCGTACATATATAATTATTCATTGAAAATCTAAATATTGCGAAAATAATTTGTTTATCACGTGGATGTCATATATACATAATCATATATTGAAAAAAAATTGTGACTAAAAATCATCTAAAAGTTATTATCGTATTAATAGAAAGAAAAAACAAACTTTTTAATCAAGTAATAACAAAAGAGGTTTGATTTGTGCTAGCTAATGGCTACAATTAATATTTGTGAAATTAATTATAAACTTAAAACTGTAATGTACAACAAAGGGCGTTTGGTCTAGTGGTATGATTCTCGCTTAGGGTGCGAGAGGTCCCGAGTTCAATTCTCGGAACGCCCCATTACTGGATTTTTGTGTGTCCTCTTGGCTTGTGTTTTGCAGACAACTACTGATCATCAAGACACACCCAAATCCTGCCCGAGAAAAGTCAACCTTTTTACCTATTGTTCAGCCGGAGAGACTTGTTTGGTTTATTTTCTCATTAAAATGCTCTGCGAGATAGAATCCGCTTTGTGTTGCAGGAGATGGTTCGTCATTGACATTGGTGTCCACATGAGACTACCCTGTTTGTGACACATCCACAAGTCTCTCTGTCTTAAGGTATTTTAGCCGGTGGATATGTGCATACTGATCACAATACGCTACTTGATATCATAACGGATATATTTTGAGTCTCTCATTTGAATTGTATGTATACAAATACAACTTCGTAGTCAATAAAAGACAGGACAACACACAGTATTTATATCGAAGCCCAAAAACAATTTGTACAAAATATAAAAAGGCCCAAAGACATTTGTACGAAGGAATTAAAAAGCCCAAAAGAGGGAATCAAAGCCCACAAAAAAGGATTTAACAAGAAAACCGAACTTAAACCGGGATCATAAACAATTCATACTTTTTTGTCTGTTTTGTAAAGTTCTGTATAGTCCTAAAAGAACAAAACACCAAATATTGAATAAATATCCAATTTGTTCTCAGCCACCGAAGACCAGAGCTACGATTTGATCTCCGATACAATCTCCGGAGATTTATCTTCTTCATCCTCCTTCCTTAGTATAGGATCGGTGGAGATGCCGTTAAACGGAGACCTGGAGCGTCAGATCGAGCAGTTGATGGAGTGTAAACCATTATCGGAGGCTGATGTAAAGACGCTCTGTGATCAAGCGAGAGCGATCCTTGTTGAAGAATGGAATGTTCAGCCGGTGAAGTGTCCTGTTACAGTTTGCGGCGATATTCACGGCCAGTTTTATGACCTAATTGAGCTCTTTCGAATCGGTGGTAACCCCCCTGATACTAACTACCTATTCATGGGAGACTATGTAGGTCTGTCTCTCTTCATCATCATTAAAAATTAACTTTTATAGATCTGTATTTATTGGAAAAATATCGTTTTTTATTGTTTGGAATGAACAACTTATATTTAAATTTCTGCTTTTTATAATTATAAACTAGAGTCGAGAATGAACAACTTATATTTAAAAATTTCTGCTTTTTATAATTATAAATTAGATGATCCTTTTGGTTTAGCTGCTACTAGACCTGGGGGCTGGGGCTGGGAATTCAGATTCGAGTTTGGTTCGAGTTCTGTTGAGGTTATTGAGGTTTCGGTTTATTCGAATTAGGTGGTTTAGCATCCGAACCGTATCTGAATGGTATTTGGATCGGATTTTAACCGGATTTTGGATTGGGATGTTTATAATTATTATTAGATAATCCTTTTGGTGTAGCTGCTACTTGGTTCGTGTTCTGTTGAGGTTATTGAGGTTTCGGTTTAATCGAATTAGTTGGTTTAGAATCCAAAAAGTATATAAGTGGTATTTGGATCGGATTTTAACCAGATTTTTTCGGATAATTCGGATTTCAGATTTTGAATTGGGATGTTTAGAATCCGATTATGATCCGAATAGAATGTCTCAGTTTAACAAAGAACTGTGTTTTGAGTTTCTTATTTGGTTATATGTAGATCGTGGTTACTATTCAGTAGAAACAGTTTCTTTATTGGTAGCATTGAAAGTAAGATACAGAGATAGAATCACAATCTTACGAGGGAATCACGAGAGTCGACAGATTACTCAAGTGTAAATCATTTCTTCCTTAACAATCTTCTTCTTTATATACTTTTTCTCTCATTGTTTGATACTCTAATTGTTTCAGCTATGGTTTTTATGATGAATGCTTGAGGAAGTATGGAAATGCTAATGTATGGAAGTATTTTACCGATCTTTTCGATTATCTTCCTCTTACTGCTCTTATTGAGAGTCAGGTTTGATCTCTTCTTTACTCTCTTAAACTTCAGCTTTGAGTTCTTTATGGAGTTATCATTCATTTTATAGGTTTTTTGTTTACATGGAGGCCTTTCACCTTCTCTGGATACACTTGATAATATCCGAAGCTTAGATCGGATCCAGGAGGTATATAACCTTATTTTGAACTTAATGATTAGATCATCTCTATCAACTATATATGCTGTGATCTATAGGTTCCACATGAAGGACCAATGTGTGATTTACTATGGTCTGATCCCGATGATCGATGTGGATGGGGAATATCACCGCGAGGTGCTGGTTATACATTTGGACAAGATATTGCAACTCAGTTTAACCACAACAATGGGCTTAGTCTTATATCAAGAGCTCATCAACTTGTTATGGAAGGTTTTAACTGGTGTCAGGTATGTACATTCATTGAGAACTATTTGCTACTTGTTTTGTAGATTGAATTCATTGATCGTTCTTGGTAACAGGAGAAGAATGTGGTGACTGTGTTTAGTGCACCAAACTATTGTTATCGATGTGGAAACATGGCAGCGATTTTAGAGATAGGTGAGAATATGGAGCAAAACTTTCTTCAGTTTGATCCAGCTCCTCGACAAGTTGAACCTGATACTACTCGTAAGACTCCTGATTATTTTTTGTGATCTTTTTTTTTGGGTTTTGTATCATTGTAAGAAAAAAATATCATTTTTTGTTGTTGTTGAGGTGATTGATGTTTGTAAGAGAGGCAGGCTTCTATGTATAAAATAGATTTGTCTTATAGACCAAACAATGAAGGCTTTCGAACTCCGCACTTTCATTTCAGTGTAATTACTAATTAATGTAAGCCGAATACAAATAGTGTGTAGATAAGAGAATTTTATGGGCCTCATCATATCTCTTAAAGCCCATTTTGGATTAGGGCCCATATAAAACATAAGAGAATCTTATATAAACAACCAATCAAAGCCCAAATACCTGCTTTTTAAGTAACTTCACAACGACGAACATTTGGACAAGATATTTATAAGTTGGATCAGTGGTTTAGTTTTGGTTTTGTCTATTAACCGTAGAAATTATTTGACATTTGACAACATATGTGACAATTCGTTTGGTGGGGACTGGGTCACAAAGTTTGGACTCATTGGTGAAGAAAAAGACAAGTATATCATATGAGTATTAATTTACTATTGATTTGTTGGTTCATTGATTATGGTTTGTTTAATACTCCTTCATAAAACTATGTATTTTTAGGGCATTAAAAACAATAAAAGGTTATAGGGGAGAACCAAAGATGGCAATCGAATGGTCCACCACTCGTTTTCGTAGTTGGATCCAACCATCCAAACGTTGATCAGTTTATGTATGTGTGCATTTAAACATATTAAATGCTGATGAAAAAATAAGAGAAATCATTACCAATGGTCCATTGTCTTTACACTGCTTGAGACTGACACGTTGTTTCGCTTCATTATTTGCTCGTGACTTTTTTATAGTGCAAATTGTCTTGTAGTGTATATATACTGAGGTTTTTGTTATCAACTCATTCTATATTTCTAATATAATGAAAATATAGGAAAAAATAAACGAATAATTATAAATATGACAAATTACTGATGTTACTGTTTATGTTTTTTTGTTGTTTATATGTAAATTATTCAAAAGGACTATATAAATCTACGAGGCGTGTGTGGAACATGAAAGCGTTAGTTCAGGACAAATCCAAACACTTCAATGACAACGAGGTTCTGCCAACAAACAACCACACGTTTGTTGTTGTTGTTTTTTCATCATATATTCATTAATAGTGTTCTTCTTTTGTTTTCATTACCACATCACAACAAAAAAACAACCCAATTTAGCTACTTATTGTTGAGAAATAAATAAAGATATTTGTAAATAGGTATATATATATATAAATTATTTTGTGGACACAGAAAAACGAATATATTTTGTAATTATAAAATTGATATACCATGTATTGTGGGCTTTTTAAAAAATGAAAAATTTGTTGTGAAAAATTAGCAAATTTACAAAATTATTTTGCCACTTGTTCTTCATGTATAACACTAAAACATCCTATGTTATCGTATGGTGGTGAGAAGAGATTTAATACATTTGATTTGGCTACCTATGTCACCAAAGTGCATTTATCTTTTCGGTCAACCACTATTTCAGAACTCTGCAGTTAAGCGTGCTTGGACTGGAGTAGTACTAAGATGGGTGACCTATCGGGAAGTGATTGTCGTACTGTATAAGTGAAGACAATGCACATGGAAAGATCATGTGGTGATTTGTAGGGACATTAAACAAGTTTTAGAGTCTCAAAAAAATAATGCACCGAGCGTCGGACGAAGGTGAGATCCAATGGACCTAGAGAGGACACGGAAGCCCAATGAACCTAATGCAAACATGGGATTGTCCACGGACCTAAAGAGAACATTGGTGTGCTCACGGACGATGACGGTCGAAGTATTACAAACACACCAGAGAAAAGAAAACATAGAAGATTTGAGATGTCGATGAAGTGAGGGTACATGAACATGGAGACGAAACTGTAACTTGTATATTGACCAGTCAGAGTCCAATAAATCAACCCATATCCCATATGAAAATATATTTTTCCCAATATCACATGTTAGAAAGAAAAAGGTTTAGATTTTATGTGCTAATACAAAAATTAATATATAATAATATTTTTCCGTAAATCCCTTAATATATTATTCGTTTTGTTATTTACTTTTTGTCCAATACCATCTTTTAAATCTGGCCGTGTATTAAAGCGCCACGTCAACACCATCCGCTCCGACTTGGTCGCTAAACAGCTCCAAATTCCAACCAATAAAAAGTTGCCACGTAGATAGCTCAGACATGACCTACTTCTCTTGCATGGCTAATTTTTTCGTTTTTGCTAACTTAAGATTGTCACATCAAAACCTAACTTATTACCATGTTCCTTCTTAAGACAAAATTACATACAAATTTTAGTTAGCAAGATTTCGCCAGATAAGAGTTTTATTTATTTTAATTGGTAATATAATATTTAATATAATTATAGGAGATAAATTGATAAATAATATTTAATATAGCTATATATATATATTTAAAAAATAGACACGTATATAATAAAATCTTGATATCTATTTAAAAGTAAAATATTATTGAAAAAGTAGAAAACGAAAAAAAAGAGATATATTAACTACTATGTAACTACTTCTTTGATATTTTTTGTTCACCTTCCTAATTTCCAAAAATTTAACTAAGAAATAAATATTTTTAAAATAGGAAAAAATCTTTTTTTTCACCAAATAATTTGTCTCTATCTTAAAATCTTCTTCTTCCTCGATTACCCTTTCAACCTCATGTTTATTTATAATGGATTCTACGATGATGTTAACCAAACAATTCAAAGATGACAGATTCTATTAGCAGAAATTGATCGGAGAGAAACGTACGTAACTCTCTTTCATTGGTGTATCGAGAAGAGAGATATGGGAAGTTGTGTGTCGTCGCCCAAGAGCTGTGTTGGAGTAAAGCTTAGGTTAAGTAAACCAAAGAAGAGTCGTAGTAAAAGACGTAAGAGAGCTTCAGTCTCTTCTCGTCTCTCTGATGAATCTTTAGATCATCATTGTAACTTCTCCAATCCCACCAGCTCTCAAGGTCTCTGATTCTTACCTCTGTTTTCTTTTGAATCGATGGTTGATTTATCTAACTGTTATTCATTGATTCATATACAACAGTTGAAGTTTTTTCTCTTGTGATGTTATCTAAATCTCTCATGATTTGAAGATTTGAATTGATAATTTGATGTTTTTTTTTCTCTGAACAGTTAATGGAGAAGAAACATGGTTTGAGTCCAATACTGCATTTGAAACAGATTGTGATGATGATTTCCACAGTGTTCTTGAAGGTAAAATCTATATACTGAAAAAAACAGAGGAGATTGTTCATTCTCTCTTCATTTTTCGTTTTTTGTTTATGTTTTTGTTTTCAGATACATTGTCTATGAACGGAACTGAACCTGTATCAGTCTTGAGTACTACAAATGAAGTGATGTCACAATCAAAATCAGACAATGACTTAAACCAAACAATGCAGCCTGTTTTTGAACATTCATCTAAAGATAATCATTGTTCTAATAAAGATGAAAAACTCTTGGAAAACTGTGGGATCTTACCAAGTAACTGTTTACCTTGTCTGAATACAACAACTGTTCCATCTATTGAAAAGAGAAGTTCACTTAGCTCTAGTCCTCTTAGTTCCAGGAAAAAATCATCTTATAAATGGAGAGAAGGTCATGCTTCAGGATCCTTGTGTAAGTTTATATATATTACATTATCTTCTTGATCTCAAGTCAAGAACTCACAAAAATTGTTTCAGTTCTTTCTAAATTGCAGTTGAAAAGACCAATAGCGGGTTCTCAGGTTCCTTTCTGTCCAATTGATAAGAAAATGTTTGATTGTTGGTCAATTATAGAACCAAATAGTTTTCGTGTTCGTAGCAAAACTTATCTAAGGTAAATCATTGGAGAAAACATAACTTATGATCACTAGTTTTGTTTAACTATCTTAACAAGAAGCTATTGCTTATTGTAAAGGGACAAGAAGAAAGAGTTTGCATCTAACCATGCTGCTTATAATCCTTTCGGTGTCGATGTTTTCTTATCAGAACATAAGATAAACCATATCTCACAATATGTTCAACTTCCTATTACAACTACATCCACAGAACTCCCATCTTTACTTGTTGTAAATGTTCAGGTATGATCTAATTAGTTCTGCTGATAGTTATGTTCTTGTTTCTTTAATGACGGTTTCTCTTGGTTTATATGGTTGGTAACAGATTCCTTTGTATCCAACTGCAATCTTTCAAGGTGAATCTGATGGAGAAGGAATCAATATTGTTTTATACTTCAAACTATCTGATAACTATTCAAAGAACCTTCCTGTTCACTTTCAAGAAAGCATTCGGGTTAGTTAGTTTCGTTTTCTTGGCACTGTTTTCGCATTATAATGCTTGTTTTGTATTTGATCAGTGTGTTTCTTTGGTTTATTGGTACAGAGATTAATAGATGATGAGGTTGAGAAAATTAAAGGCTTTACTATGGATACAACCATACCATTCAGAGAAAGGCTTAAGATCTTGGGACGTGTTGTAAACGTAGATGATCTTTATCTAAGTGCTCCTGAGAAAAAACTTATGCAAGCTTATAATGAGAAACCTGTTCTTTCACGTCCACAACATGAGTTTTACTCGGTGAGAACCAAACTCTTTAGTTATTTACTCTTTGATTATGAGTATTGTTAGTAACTAAACAAACCTTTGCAGGGAGAAAATTACTTTGAGATTGATATAGATATGCATAGATTTGGTTATATATCAAGGAAAGGGTTTGAAACATTCATAGACAGACTCAAGAACTGTGTTCTTGATGTTGGTCTCACAATTCAGGTAGGTTTTGTTATAAACATGTTATGGATTTGAAAATCATATGAGATTTTGGTTAAGGATTTGTATTTATGAACAGGGGAACAAACCAGAGGAGCTACCTGAGCAGATACTGTGTTGTGTGAGGCTTAATGGGATTGATTTTACTAATTATCATCAATTAACTCAAGAACTCCTTTGACTAATAACATTTTTTGTCTTCTCCTTTGTTGTTCTTAAAGAATTACAAATTTAAAAGCATAATTCATATGAAAGTATTTATAATCTATGATAGTTGACTAATACCATCATCATCATTATGATTCTTTGCAAGCTTTTAGAATTATATAGTAAGTTGATTACTTATGAGTTGGAAAGTGAAGAAAAAGCATAAGAGAGAAGCTACATAGAATCTTATACCATTATATCACAAAGTTATAGAAGAAGAAACAAAGATTCGATCTATGAAGCTTTTTCTTTGAACCACTTCATCCTTTGATGTTCTCAGATTGAATTGACTAACTTCAAAACCTTTTAACGTAGACTCATCATCATCCAAACAACAATACATGACAAAGGGTACATTACCCATTCTCCTGTTTTAAAAAACATTATATATAAAAGACCAATCAGTAACTGTTAAATACAAAAAAAAATCAACTGAAAAGGTTTTGTCTGAAAATTCAATTGAGAAGAAACAAGTTATAGCTGAGATGAGGTGATTCAATAAGTGTGAGAGTGGTGCTTACTTGAGAGCCAAGGAACAAGGATAGAAGCAGAATTATAAAGGAAGAAGCAATCCGACGTCGTGTTGATACCACCGGGACAGTTGCAAACGAACGAGCTTGTCTGAGTATTGTAGCCACAAGCACCGTTACTACGCTCGCATCCACCGCATACTACAGGGTACTCATCGAAGACGTTGAACTTGTACTTGAGTGCGATCCCATAGTTCCAGTTCTCTGGATGAGACTCTTGTGCCGGTCCGAGATTGTAGAAGCCAGAGTACGAAGAGCACTGGAGTTTCTTTAGATCCATTTCGAACGATGGTCCTAGGTCTAGAGGTACGTAGACACAGCATGTTGATACTTGGAGATTTATCAGACTTATCGCCCTACCAAACCGGAATTATAAACCGGTGATTAAATAAAAAAAATATCGGTATAAATTTTTTACCACATTAATTTGATAAAAATTCAAAATTATGTCATTTGTTGAAAATTACCCAAAACATTCATATGTGATTTATTACGAGGAAAAAATGAGAAATTGATTTGTTTTTTTCTCCGGTTTAGATACGATTGAATTAATCTCGGTTAAAAGATAATTTTGGTTTACCTGCAATTGGAGTACAAGAAGGTGCAAATGGAGGAGCTTTGACGGTCACAGAGAGAGACACGTCCAGTACCGTTACTTAACGGCGTAAAAACAGGGGATTCATCTACAGAACAATCAAGAAGAGTGAAAACAGTGTCATCATGGAAAGAAAACGGAGCGTCCCAATCCAACCCGAATCCATGGCTAGGTCGGGTACATGCACACGTGGACATGGACGGGTCAGTGACGTAAATAACTTGCTTGGCGTAGTCAACGGAAGTAATAGGGTAACAGCCTGTGTGGGTTGTGAGTGTCAAAGTCTGTTGGTCCGGGTCGCATGTGATGTAACGTGTGAAACGTGGGTCACCGCAGCCCGAACCGGTTCCTAACGGGTATTTTATGGGTATTTGGCCACAGGTTTTTTGGCAGGCTTGAGAAGAGACATGATAAGAAAGGAAGAAGAAGAAGAACAAGAGAAAGAAAAATAATGAAGAAGATGAATGCTTCAAACTCATTTGGTAGATGTTTTAGAGAAAGAGGAGAAGACAAATTAATGTGAATTTAAGAGCAAATGAATTGTGTATGTGAATGTGCAATGCAAGAGGAATACTAATTTGCATGTCTTTACATTTATATACAAAAAATATATATAGATTTAGCATTAGAAGAATTTTGGATAATAAAAAATAATGTAATAGACGAAAAAAGAAGAATTTTGAAAAAATTCATTTCAGTGAAAAAAGAAGAATTTTGGATATATAACTTTTCTTTATGTTAAATTATTATATATTTGTTGGTTTTCATATAAATTTGACTCATAAGTATACAATTCTTTTTAAATTTATTTTGGATTTCTTTCTTATATATAAACAATAAACATTATAAAAATTGTTCTCATTATAACCTTATTTAACTCAAATTTGCTGGAATGAATGGTATGAATGATGGAATATATTCAGAAACAAATTAATGTAACTTTACTTTTGGTGTCCCGAACTAGCCAGAAAATAAGGCTTAGAAAATGTAATAAAATTGCAAAAACATCATTAACGTAAGTGCCCACTCGCACTAAAGTCTCCACCCAACCAAGGAAATGGGCAAGATAAGGGAATCGATTCAAGAGAATATGGTAAAGAAACCTAAAGCCTAAAAGTTGCTCAAAAAAAAATTCTCAACTTTAGTTTTTTAATAAGTTTGGTGTATGATAATTAATTTATATTATGTACTTGTAATAAGTTTATAGCTATTGAAAATATATAATGCAGCTTCCAAAGATAACACATTAATTTATATGTAGTTAATAGCTCATGATTATCAATGTTGCTTTATGTGGTTTGGTTTGGTTTATTTATGTGTCTCTGGCTTTTTTTTGTCGGCTGATAATGAAAAACAATTATTTATGGTAATAATGATCTCATGAGATATCAACTCACTGCAAACCCCAACCATGAACCAAGCGAAGCAAGAGAGTCTCACAGAAGTATTAGATCCATGTTAGTTATTACTGACACAACATGGAACTGAGCATAGTATAAGCAGGCCTTTTCCTAAGTCTATAGCTTGTATCATTACTTTACTCATGTGTTCTGCTTCTAACCCATTGCTATCCTAAGCCTTTAACGTCGATAATGCAACGTACTGTCCACAGTGTTGAGATTGCAGTTTAATATACTCTCCAATGTGGTTCAATAGGTAAACTAAATAGGGTTCTCCGGTTTTATGTCAATTTCATTAATTCGGTTTCGGTTCAAGCTAACCGAACCATTAATTTAAAAGCCACTAAAATTGTGTGTTCCACCACCACCGTCAAGCGAAAAATGGAGGAGGAGAACGGAACGGAAGAACGAGAGCGACTTGAAGAAGCGACGGGAGAGAATCAGTGTTTTAAAGAGAGTAAAGAGAAAGCGTCGGAGATGAGTCGTAAGGAGAAGCGAAAAGCGATGAAAAAAATGAAGAGGAAACAGGTGAGGAAAGAGATAGCGGCGAAGGAGAGAGAGGAGGCGGAGGCTAAGTTAAATGATCCGGCGGAACAAGAGAGGCTCAAGGAGATTGAGGAAGAGGAGGCACGGATTAGAGAAAAGGAGCTCAAGGAGTTTGAGGAGAGCGAGAGAGTTTGGAGAGAAGCTATGGAAATTAAGAGGAAGAAAGAGGAGCAAGAAGAAGCGAAGAGAGAAGAGGAAGAGAGACGTTGGAAGGATCTAGAGGAGTTGAGAAAGCTTGAGGTAGTGAATCAAATAGCATTTATTAGATCGTATTGATGCTGTATTTAGTTCTCTCTCTCTCTGGCTGTAGTTTCTACTGTGTTCATGGATGATAGATATTCTGAAGATTGAATTAGGTTTGAATAGGTGAACCTCATTTACAGTATCCTATTACTTATTTTTGGCAGGCTAGTGGGAATGATGAATGTGGCGAGGATGAGGATGGTGAATATGAATATATTGAAGATGGGCCTCCAGAAATTATATTCCAAGGAAATGAGATCATTCTCAGAAAGAACAAAGTCAGGGTTCTGAAGAGATCTGTAGTTCAGGTGGATGGAAATGAGGTACTTGACTATCATCTAGGTGAATATACCATCTTCAGTGTTTGTTTTTATACAGAGTTCTAATGTGGAGTTTGTTTTTTTGCAGATTTCTGACAGGCCTATATCAAATCCTCTACCTCCTGAAACTGAAGCTTGTGCTAAGTATCAGAATGTTCGTTCTGCTCAACAGATTCTGGATAATGTTGCACAAGAAGTACCTAACTTTGGAACTGAGCAGGTGATTATTGTATCCCTTTGCTAAGATGGTATTACTCTTTTTGTTTTTATGTTCATTCTAGTAAATCCTCTTTGTTTTTATTTTTCTGTCATTGCCCAGGATAAAGCTCATTGTCCTTTCCATTTGAAGACTGGAGCTTGTCGGTTTGGCCCACGTTGCAGTAGAGTTCATTTTTACCCAGATAAATCGTGCACTCTACTTATGAAGAACATGTATAATGGTCCTGGCATTGCTTGGGAACAGGATGAGGGGCTTGAGGTCTGTATACGCTGTCATCTTGTGATGCTTGTATCCTGATTATAATTAGTTCTTCTCTACTATTTTCGTTTTAATTATATCGAAATCACCAGCTTCTTTGCCACTTTTTGTTTTGTTTTGCTGTGTGTTCTGAATTTACAGAACTACGTTGTTTTTATCTTCTTTAACTTACATCAGACATTGATGGATTCCCTTCATTGGAGGTGCATGATTATAGTCTGGGCCAGGGTGGAGTTACAGTTGACCTCTTTGTATCCTACTTGACTGATAGATTAGCTATTATGTGTTTGTGATCTTGATGCCTCTTCCTTGACTTCCTAGCAATAGTATAGACACACTTGCTTTAACTTTATGTCTTGTATATATGTAGTTGATTGATTTTTTTATATGCTATGTCACTCTAGTGATTGTTTGTTGGTGTTTCATTTCTCATGTTTTGAGTGTCTTTTGATATGCTCATGAGAGTGAGTGGTATGGGACATATGATCCATCCGCTGCTCAATACCTTGGAAGTGCTGATTTTCCTAAATTAAAAACAGAACAGTGTCCTCATGCGTACTGGCTGCTTTGGGCTTGTAGTTTCTTAAAAGGATCTAATGCAGTTATAATTTAGTAAGACTGTAGCTATCCTTGGTTTTGCTTGATGTCAAAACTACTGAACCTCACATACATTTTCGCCTTGTTTCCTTACTTTTAGTGACTTACTATATAGTTTACACTCTCTCTCTTTTTCCCTGTCCTTCTTGCAGTATACAGATGAGGAGGCTGAACATTGTTACGAAGAATTTTATGAAGACGTTCACACAGAGTTCCTGAAGTATGGAGAACTTATTAACTTCAAGGTCATCAATTCTTTTCTGCTCCCTCACTAACGTTTCCTCTTCCTCTCTACTTTCCAGTATCTGCCTTCATTTTATACTAAATCTGAACATTAGTTTTTAAACCTGCAAGCCGTACTTGGTTATCCATTATGAAAACAAGTGGTTCCGTGTATTTCTTATCAATCAAATGAGCAACTGGAACATTGCTTATTTGAGAATAAAACTTGTTTGTAAATATGTCCTGTCTTTTGATCTTCTCTTCTATTCCTTTTTTTCTCAGGTGTGTAGAAATGGCTCATTCCACCTGAAGGGCAATGTATATGTACACTACAGATCACTGGAATCAGCTGTTCTCGCCTACCAGTCCATTAATGGTCGATACTTTGCTGGCAAACCGGTAAACTATTTACCTTGGGAACTTTACCCACCCACTTTCTTGAATAAATTTAGTTACTAATTTGGTTGTTTTAGTGGACCGAATATGCATTGACATTTTGCTGATATGTATGTCGAGGCTTGATTTCTGATTGCTGACATTCTTATCCATGATAACTGCTCATCCCAATTAGGTGAACTGCGAATTTGTCAACATCTCAAGATGGAAAGTTGCGATATGTGGGGAGTACATGAAGTCTAGGCTTAAAGTATGACTCTTCATCTGGTGGTACTTGAGCTGAGATTTTGTCTTTTGGCTTATTTCTAATTCATGATTTCTAATTATTTTTTACAGACGTGCTCTCGTGGATCTGCTTGCAATTTTATCCATTGTTTCCGAAATCCCGGTGGAGACTATGAATGGGCTGACCATGACAAACCACCTCCAAGATTCTGGGTTCACAAAATGACTGCTTTATTTGGTTATTCAGATGAATACTTGAAACACATGGATCGTGAATATTCAGGGACTTTAAATGATTTAAGATCAGATATAGCAACAGATTCTCACAGGTAGGTAGTCTTATAAAGCTGAGGTTCCTCAGCTTTAACTAACTTATCAGGGTGTTTCCTACGTAAGTTGGATATAGAGTGTCACACTCATATGTTTTGTTTTTATATCAGGCAACGTTCAAGAAGATCTAGATCAAGGGACCATGATCGTGTGATTGGATCTAAGCCTTCTTATAAGAATCGTGATGATGCGCTGGAAAGTACTCGTGGAAGAAAGCTTAGTAGAAGGCAAGATGAGAACCCTAATGATGGAAGTGAAAGTCCTAGCAGTGATAGAGACGGTAGATTAGAGAGGGAGGTGCATAGAGAGCGACGGTACACTAAGGAGACAGCACGGCATGAAAGCAAATGGTCTGAACACTCTCCAGGACATCGGGTGACTATGAAAAAAATTCATGGGAGGTACTTGGAAGATGATTCCCCTGATGGAGATGACTATGGCAGAAAAGAGACAGGTCGCAAAAGAAAAGCCAGAAGAGTCACAGATTCAGATGTTCAAGAACAGATAAAGAATGAGAAGGACATAAGAACCCACAAGAGCTCAAGAAAACACAACAGGGAAGGGTCAGCAGCTGATGAAGATGATAGTTATGAACATGATAAAGTTCATGATAAGTCACACAGGGAAAGATCGAAACATCGGCATGAAAGAAGCAGCTCAAGATACTTGGAGGAGGGAGACTTGGTTGAAAGTAGACATCATACTCATAAAGAAGATCAGTCAGATAAAGATAAGGACAAAAACAAACAGAGACATAGACACAGGACCCAAGACTCCGACTCTGATGGAGAAAAACGGCATGGAAGAAGATGGCGAAGTGGTGCAGGTGTCCGAGAGTCACAAGAACTCAATGGAAATGGAAAGAGAGACAACACAAGTGGTTCGTTAAGTGATGAGGAAGAGGTTTCAGATAGAGAAAAAACAAACAAAGAGAGACCTCATCGCCATAAGAAAAGAAGACGGTCACGACACTCAGACGATCAGACATATCAATTAGCTGAGGAATCAAAGGATCTCAAAGAAGAGATTGAGCGATGGAGACCAATGTGATCTTAGTATGACTGATTGGTCTCCTCATCTCTTCATTTCTTCTTTTTTTGTACATATTTTTTTGTTCTGTCACTTAAACTTGAAAGTGTTTGTTCGCCAAAATCGAATATTATTATGTTAAAAGTATAACTTAATTTTAATTTTTTTTTCTTTCAAAAAAGTATTATTTGATTATATAGCAAAAGATAAAAGAGAATTATGTATTAGAATAAATTAATAAGGTGAAACAAGTGAACAATAATAATACGTGGCAAAATGTGCATATATGTTCTTGGCGGCACAACGAAAGAAAGAGAAGTTTAATAGGGGAGGAGCTTGCATACGATGACGATGGCGACGCCTTTCAGTGGAGCTGCAAACTCTGTTGCGGCGGCTAGA
>KE158440.1:17383-34187 GCA_000411055.1 Leavenworthia alabamica | reverse complement strand
AACCAGAGAAAATGTTCATAACTGCCATTCCAATCCAGTCAGCGCCAATTATGAATGCCTGGATTTTTATGGAAAATGAGTCATCTAAGCCATTGAAATCACGTGATCCATCCAAGGAGTTTGGTTCAGCAAAAAGATATCCATCGGACACAACTTTCCTTAAGCGGAATCAAATGTATCAAGGCATGTCTCATAACGAACGTCCACCTCCTAAGCCTATCTTTAAGCGACAATATTTCACATCCCAAGAGTATAAAGGCATGATCAAACCCACATTATTTGGTATTAATTCTTCCAGATACACCAAAGAATCAAAGACAAAGAAATCATAGCAATAATGGACATTTCCATTTCGGATTTGTCTGTTTCCAATCAAAGCAAGATATCAGCTTCTCATTGAATAGACATCAACTCAACAATCTAAAGAGCATCTCCAGAAGTTATTGTTATGACAATCTTCTCCAAATTCGCTCCTTTCATCAAGGAAGAACAATAAACTCTTCATAATGTCACCAATCAAGCTGATCTGATTCTGCATAATTTTCTCATTGTTTTTAATATTTTAGAACATCCTTTTCATGTATTTTTGAGCCTATATAAGCTCAGTTCATCTTTCATTTTAAGAGAGATTATTTTTTGAGATAAAAAAAAGAAAACCTTGTTTCTTTCTCTTTGGCGTGATGCTGAGAGTTGTTCTTTAGGTTTCTTGAGCTGGGATCGATCCTATAATACTTGTGTTGTATCAAGAGCTGTCATACTCTTGTGGTGCACTTCAATCCACCCTCTATCCATCTGGTTATAAAAAGAGCTTGAGTGATTCGCCTTATGTACCTTAAATTCTCCACCATCGACCATCTTCTAGGCAAACTGCTTGCAAGTTTCCTTCTGCTGCTTGTCTCCATATCTATCCAACGCTTCTAGGCCTGTTTCATCAAGTGTCCATAGTCTTGGTGTGTTTCCAGGGCTTTATCAGTATTTATCTAAACCCGTCTTTACACATGGACAACTGTATGTCGTATTATCACGGATCACATCAAAAGGAGGATTAAAAATATACAGTAAAAAACCTGAGAAGTATCCAACTAAAGTTTTAAAGAACGTTGCCTACAAAAAGATTTTTAATAACCTACATAAAAAAAGAGTTACGAATTATATTAATATATAACTAAAACCATTAAAATATTATTTACAAAGTTATATTTAAACTTTTAAAGGTCTAGAGAAGATTTCATTTTAAAAATGATGTTTAAAAAAATGGAAACAAACACCAAAGGTACGTATCATCAAATATTAGTAAGTCATTTTCCTTATACACGTAATTTATTAATTATTTAATAAAACAATACTAATTATTTAACATGATAGGTTCAACCTACATGTAATAACTCTAACGTAATCAAAAGGTCTATAATATTGTATTTTAACTTTATATGTTTAACATATTAAAAGAAAATTTACAAAACATTTGTCAAAAATTTTAAACAGACATTCTAATAAAATGTTTGATATGTTAAAATATTGACAGGTATCAATCTTGAAGATTCAATAATTAAGATCTTAGTGAAGTTGAGATTTATATTATGGTATATTTATTTATAAACTTGAAGTTTACCTTTTAAAAATGTCAAGTTTGAATTATTTAATGTATGGATGTTTGGAAAAATATATTTGTGTTTGTTGGTGGATGTTAGATGTCGATGGAGAAATATTTAGTAGCAACTTACTTACAATTTTTTACAAGGTTTTTTCGAAGCAACTTATTTACAATTTATTGAGAATTCAAAGTTTTTAGAGATGATCTCGTATGATTGACGATATCAACACAGTTGATGTTTGGGAGATCAATATTAGTTATTCATCATGTATGTTATTCGTATTTTGAAATACGTTTCAATTAAACAAATCACATGTTATGTTAGCGCGGGTTCGACCCTAATAAACTGTTAACGATAACGAATTCCACTTGTCTGACCCGAAAGGCCCGGCCCATAAGAGTGAAATCCAGGCCCAAAATTAAACCCGCCCGAAAACCCGAATTCTAATTCCTGAATAGAGTCCAGAGAATCCATTCTCCAATTTCAATATCTATTTCGCTGGAAGGAGAGCAGGAAAGGGAGAGAGGAAGGAGAAGAGAATCATCAAAAAGCGACAGTCATGGGAGATGTTAAAGTAGACGACGATGCAATTCTCAAATCATTCCTCGCTGAGGTCGGTGAAGTTGAAAGAGATTCCGAAGTCGTCAGGTTCCTTCAATAACCCTTTTTTTTCCTTATACCTCAACTCTGTTCGTGATCTGACCTATGTTTATGCCTCCATTCATAGTGAGTTAGGGTTTCTATATTTATCTTTGAAGAAAATCAAATCAATATTAATAGAATTCGCTTATATGGGTTTTGATAAATTTCTCTCCTTTTTTCATTTATCTGGGCAAGATGGAGATATGTTGTTGTTGATCACTTTCACTTATCATTTGTTTATTGCACTTATGATCTTATCTTAAAACGTTTGATACTTTTTTCTGTAGGATACTCTCATGTTTCAAGCTGAACCCGTTTGAGCACCTTAACCTCTCTTTTGATTCTTCAACCGATGATGTTAAAAAGCAGTACAGGAAGGTAATTTTTTCAGTTTGTTTTTAATGACTACTCCACTCCACTGATTGGGAATGCAATTGAAGGCTTTTTGACTGATCTCTACCTTTTTTGTTTTTGTTCTTAGATATCTTTGATGGTTCACCCTGATAAATGCAAGCATCCACAAGCACAGGAGGCCTTTGGAGGTTTCTATTTCTTTAAATTAGTTTTATTTACATATGGGCAAGCGTGAAGAAATGTTTGACCCTTCTTAAATGAATTTTTTTTTTGGATGAACTCGTCATGTTACTCTGGTTTTTGATTTACTTAACAGCATTGGCAAAAGCGCAGCAACTATTGCTGAACGACCAAGAAAGAGATTATATTCTCACTCAAGTTCGTGCTGCTAAAGGTTAGATTTTGTAGTCTGTCTCGTGTCCATTTATTACCTGTTTTATGAGTTACTGGAGTTTTAAGATCTTCTTTTCTTTAATTGTGAAATGCAGAAGAGCTGAGGATGAAGAGAAAGAAACAGTTGAAGAAAGATACTGCCTCTAAGATAAAGTCCCTGGTTGACGAGGTAAGAACCTTGTTTCTTTTGGGGTTTTGTATCTAAGTAATATATATATCTGAGATCCTCCTTTTAAATTTGTCCAATGTGATTAGATTTAGAGTTAAGCTGGGTAATTGATGGTTCATTGTTATTTGTAACCAGCAATGTCAAATGTGATGGCTCATTTTTGTGTGAACCAACACATTTTGATAATGCCTTGTTTAGCTGACATGATCTTGTTCAGTTTAATTTTTATTTTACTGGCTGGACTCTGTTCTAATATAATCCCAAATTCCGAGTTAGATTGAAACGGAAAAAGTTAGGTATCTCAAATGAATCACTACTGCTTTCATCGGATTGCTATTTCTTCACCACTTGTTGTATTCCCAAATATCTAAATCCTTATATCTTCTGTTTCCTATTTGTGTTTTTGTAGTCTAGATTCCTTTTAACGAGTAGTGTTACACAATTCTTATGTACACAGGGAAAGCATGAGCAAATATATGAGCAATCTGAAGAGTTTCAGAAGGAGCTTAAGCTAAAGGTCCGAGAGATATTAACAGATCAAGAGTGGCGTAGAAGAAAAATGGCAATGAGAGTATGTAAAGTTTATAGTTTGTGTTGCTTGATATTTTCTCCGTAAGAAGCCGTATAGTGATTCATTCATTGTTTGTGCTATTACTTGTTGACATTTAGATATCAGAGGAAGAAGGAAGATTGAAGAAGGATGAAGCAGAACAAAAGGAGATGTGGAAGAAAAAGCGTGAGCATGAAGAACAGTGGGAAGGGACAAGAGAAAAAAGGGTTTGTTCTTTTGTTAACCAATGATCCTAATTCACTTGTTTATCAAATGCCTTAGTTTAGAATTTAGGTGACCCTTTGACCCACATGTATACTTGAAAAAAATGGCGGTGATTCTAATTCCTTACCTGCCTATGAATGCATTAGTTTAGTACCATTTTAGGTCACCTTAAGTTGATGGCTTTAGAAAAGAGAACTCATGTGAGATAGTTTGAACTGTTTATATCATCAGTTCTTATGACAAAATACTTAATGACACTTGTTTTTTGGACTTGGAAGAGCAAGTCCTGGCGGCACCTTTTACTCGTTATGAAAGTCAGTGGTTTACATTTAAGTGTGGGTTTCCATTTGCAGGTATCAAGCTGGAGAGACTTTCAGAAATCAGGGAAGAAGGTAAAAGACACGTTGTTAGCTATGAAAATGCCTTGGTTTCATTTCAATTTTTAATCCAAGCTTCTGTCATTGCGTATCAGGCCAAAAAAGGAGAGACTCGTCCTCCAAAATTGAAGACAGAGGATCCAAACAAATCATATGTTCAAAGGCCAGTGAAGAAAGGATGATCTCTGCTCTTTCTGTGGCTGTTACCAACATTGATAGATTGATCTTATCGAGCATGATCTCAACACTCTTTCTGCTTGTTTCTTTGTTTCTCTCTTTGTACATCATTTTTCTTTCCTAATGCATCAGAAGAGATATCTCCCTTATTACACGCTTATGAGTTATGAACTTTACCTTGTATTGCATCAGTCCAGATTGTGATTTTAGACTTTAGATTTAAAACAAAAATGAACTTTTGATGATCTCTATATTCAGCATACGAGATCAAGAAAATAACATATTCTCTTCATAGATTTCATTGATACAATTATAATGCTACAGACCCCATTCATTCGAGGTAAAAAGATCGCTCGCTGCTATGTAACAGCAACAGATCCACAGAACATATATATAGAAAGAAAACAAATTACAACTTTGGTTTCTCGATCTCTTAATCTGGGTGATATCGTGTGATATATGTATATATGTCACAACAGCTAGCAAGTCTGAGCTCCAAGTACCACTAAAATTGGTTTTATTTATTAATCAAAGCCTCCTGAGATTGTTTTCGCTTTGCCCCTTCTTAATCCTGGATGTGAATTTTGTTCTTCAATCCATATCACAAAACCTCTCCGGTCCCAAAACTGTTTTTTTTTCAATCTGTAAAGACATAGCCAAAATGAAACAGATAAGCACGATAGACTGATGATCATGGCACATTTGTATAATCTAAATAGCTTTTTGTAATCCGAGTGCAAAGTCTAGCCAATGTTGACATATACAGAGCGCAAACGTTCGAGATTGTTTGAACTAAGTTATATCAGAGAAATGCAGTTGAGAAGAGGACTGGATAATATCCTATTCATGGCAGGTTTGTATGATCCAAGTTGATTCTTATGATCCATTATCAGAAAGCAATATACATGAAAATTGTAAAAATAATACAAAGTGCTTTTCTCTATCCCCCTTAACTAATAATCCAGAGTCAGATGAGTGAACTCGATAAATCTAAGCCATGTGTAACCCACCATATCCAATGTTCTACCTATAAACATGTTTCCAATTAAATGGCTTCAAATCAAAACAAGTCCTAACATTAGAACTATCTATCACATAGACCCAACACAATGTCCACAAGGATCAAACTAAGAAGACTTTGGAAACACTAACCTGCATAACTTAATCTCTGAAAATCACAGAATCTGCAATGGCCAACAAGGGCTTCAAACAAGCCGGAGTAAATTTGCGTGCAAAAAAATACGAACTCGAATGATTTGATTGCCGCAGTTTATGAATCAGCTCGGGGACAACTTCCTTGGGTTTATAAGTATAAGGATGTCCTTTCACAGTGCCAGTCCAGTTAACCTTGGTGAGTGTATACCCAGTACACCCATCAGGATCCTTCATATTCAACAACGTTGGGAAATAATGCTCCTCCGGATAACACTCGTCAGAACGATAACAAGGAAGCTTGAATTTGCGCCACAATATCCTATCTTTGATTGTTAATAAAGCATGTCTTCTTGTCATAACAAAGAACTGTGAACCTACACGAAACTTCTCAAACGGGACTTCAGGCATCATAGCGTATCTTCCCCGAGCATTGTACCTTTTCCAAAGCCTAGGTTCATCAGATATGAGTTCAATAAAGCTACGATACAAGATCCTGATACCTCCTCTTGGACTCGGAGTTGGATCCGATTTATCAAAAGTGGAAGATTCAAATAGAGAGGTGTAAACATAGTTGAATGAGTGAAGAGGAATGCAGTTCTGAGAAAGTACAGCGAAGTAAGTATTTGCAGGGTCGTCTAGAAAAGCAGTAGCAAGGAGACGTCTTGTGGCGGAGATAAGAGTCGGAGAAGCTCTTGCTGTGCGTTTAGCGTTAGCAATGAAGGCATTCTCAAATACAGAGCCATTTCCAAGTTTAGTGACGTTAGCAAAAGGATCAGCGTGGACATAAACATTGTAGAGAGATTGAGAATGACCAGAGAAGAATCGATCCCAGATAGGCGCGAAATAGAGATCGGAGTTGGTTAGGAATAGAAACGCGATCTTGAGCTTAGGATTAGGAGTTCCAGATGAAAGATGTGAGAGCGAGGTTGACCGAGCAGCAGCGATAAATAAACTCCGGTCATCAATTTCATCGGAGATTGGGATTAGAGATTCACCAGGAGGAGAAGGGAAGACATGTGACGCAACAAAGAAGAAGATGAATGGTAAACATAGAAGAAAAAAGAAGGGGAGAACAAACTGGTTTGAAAACATTTGAGGAAACTTCAATCGGAAACCCTAGAAAATTTGAATATCTTCAACCCCCAGAAAAATCTATCGGAATGTACACAAATTCACCATGAACCACCGACAGATTTCTTCAGTTAAGCGATTCCTTGATTTGGTGAAAATTAGGTATTCCTTCTCACCATTGGAGCTCTGTGAAACCAAAAACTCCTACAGATTCTCATAGAGAAGATAAGCTTTTCCGACGATTACGGATTACTCGTCGGTGAAGAAATATAAAAACAAAATCTCGAGATATTTTTTGGGGGAAAATGAACAGATTGAATCTTTCGGGGGTGATTTATTGAGATTTAAGAAATAGTAATATTTCAGATCTCGATTATCAAAAATAAAAAATGGTCATCTCTGTACAGTCAGTGATGATGATGATAATGATGATAGAGATGACAAGAGAAGAGAGAGAGATCCATTGATTGATACTTAATATGTTTCCTTTTTGATTGATGCGCAATTTTGTCGTAAGGGTATTTCTGTCTATTATTATACCGACAGTCCCTATAACCTGACGTCGTTATCGAGCCATTTGACGGATCAGTTAACGGTGTTGCTTTTGTGTTTCCCGCCGTTAATAACGTCGATGATTTGATAATGATGTGCGGCTTGCTATTTTTCCTTTTTAAGAAATAAATAAAATGAGGATTTTATAAGCAAACGTATTAGGTTTTTGGTAGAAGGTAGTTTAGTAACTTAGTGTATATGAGTTCTTAAAGTGAAAAGAATGAGTGCTTTTTCTTTATTAGAATGTGACAAGAAGTCAAAAAGCGAATCAAATAAGAATCGGATCTATGACATTGAAGGGTAAGTTTAGCATATGAGTGTTTGTAGTCTTTTTTTATCGTTTCATTAGGCTTTGTTATTTGTATGTTCCAAGTTGTAATTAGTTGCTCGTGACACTCTTTATAATTTTTCTTGTCTCACAAATGATGAGTTTCGTTAGTGAGTATATATGTGCAGTCTTATGCACTGAGATATAGTAAACGACTTAAACATTTATGAGATGCTATGGAATATGGATGATGGATCACTCAAGAACATGAGTTTTTCCCAGATTGTAATGAAACAGAACGTATACTTGACACACTTTAGTGAACAATAACTTGCAATCAAGAAATCACACATAATATTTTTTAAATATTATATTATATTTTTAGCATTACATAATTTTGTCCATGTGTAGTCATTAAAATTAGTCTGTTGTAAAAAAACACAAATATAATATACTGAAGTTCGTCTAAGTTAGAAAAAAACATTATTTTTTCAATTAGATTTTGTATTGATAATGTTTTTTTTTTAAATTATAAACCATTATCTTATCAAAAGATAAAGATAGAAAAAATTATTAAAAAACTAATTACACTTGAATTGTGGCCACAATATTTTTATTTATTAAAAAAGAGACCTTAATCTGGTCTATGAAATAATAGAGGACGAACTTGTTGAATTTTCTAATTCATTTCCTATTTCTCATACGAGAAGAAATGAATAAAAACAAAAATAAAAACAAAAATAAAGATATAAAAGGTTCTAGAGTGTTCCTCTCCACAAGCAAAGTCATTATCATCTCCTTAACAGCAGCGGCCACATCCCTCTCCTCGCAATTTCTCTCTCGATTTTTTAGTGTTTTCATAACAACAGAGAAAAGATGTTCGGAAGAGGACCTTCAAGGAAGAGTGATAACACAAAGTTCTACGAGATCCTTGGTGTTCCTAAGACAGCATCACCGGAAGATCTCAAGAAAGCTTATAAGAAAGCCGCCATTAAAAACCATCCCGATAAGGGTGGAGATCCAGAAAAGGTTAATCTTTTCGATCTTCGTGAAATTCAATATCTTTACGGATTATCTTGATTTGGGTTCGATTCGATCTGAAATTTGCGGCTTCTATATCAAATGCTTTCTAATAGATCTTTTTATTAGTTGTTGTTGGGGATTATAAATATTTCTGATTGCCCAAAATTTATTATTTTGTCAGTTGCGATTGTAAAATTTATTGCTTTGGAGATTATGAGTTTAGTATGTGGAAGCTGTAGATTTGTTCAAGATATTTAATTGTATGGTACTTGTTGTCTCTGTAGTTTAAAGAGCTAGCTCAGGCTTATGAAGTTCTTAGTGATCCTGAGAAGCGGGAGATCTATGATCAATATGGGGAGGATGCACTCAAGGAAGGAATGGGTGGTGGAGGCGGTGGCCATGACCCATTTGATATCTTCTCGTCCTTCTTTGGTGGTGGTGGAAACCCATTTGGAGGAGGTTAGTCTCTTAAAACAGTTCCCACGAATCTGTTATATCATAAGCGATGTTACCTTTGAAGAGATGATAAAGGGAACTTACACTGGTTTAATTTTGTTTCTGAACAGGTGGTAGCAGCCGAGTAAGGAGACAGAGGCGTGGTGAAGATGTTGTTCATCCCCTAAAGGTTTCCCTTGAGGAAATTTATCTCGGAACAACAAAGAAGCTCTCACTTTCTAGGAAGGTTTTGTGCTCAAAGTGTAATGGGTTAGTATAACTACGGTTGTGCTTGGTTGGTGAAGTTGACAACTATCTTGTCTTTCAGATCTTCATTTTATGTTACCTATCTCCGTTTTGAATAGCCAACATGCATAAAAGAAATGTTCAATGACATTATTTGGTTTTATGATGGTGGCAGAAAAGGTTCAAAGTCTGGAGCTTCAATGAAATGTGGTGGCTGTCAGGGTACAGGAATGAAGGTCTCGATCAGGCAGTTAGGACCTGGAATGATTCAACAGATGCAGCATGCTTGTGGTGATTGCAAGGGTACTGGAGAGACTATCAATGATCGGGACAGGTGCCCACAATGCAAAGGAGTAAAGGTTGTCTCTGAGAAGAAAGTGCTTGAAGTATCTGTGGACAAGGGAATGCAACACGGTCAGAAGATCACATTCAGTGGGCAAGCAGATGAAGCGGTATGTGATACTCGATTTATCCCGGTTTTGATCATTATATTTTTTCTGTTTATTGACTATTTTCTACCATTTTAATTTGGAAACAGCCTGATACAATCACTGGAGATATAGTGTTCATCATTCAGCAGAAGGACCACCCGAAGTTCAAACGAAAGGGAGAGGATCTCTTTGTGGAGCACACCCTCTCTCTAACCGAGGCCTTGTGTGGCTTCCAGTTCGTCTTGACTCATTTAGACACAAGACAGCTTCTCATCAAATCTAATCCTGGGGAAGTCGTCAAACCTGGTACATATTTATACTTGGCACAATCATGGTTTCATTGTTACCTATGCCTGCTTTGCTCTGTCTTACTTTGGTGTTGATAGATTCATACAAGGCGATAAGTGATGAGGGAATGCCAATATACCAAAGGCCATTCATGAAGGGTAAGCTGTACATCCACTTCACAGTTGAGTTCCCGGAATCTCTGAGCCCGGCTCAGACAAAGGCCATTGAAGCAGTTTTGCCCAAAACAAAGGCAGCTCAACTAAGCGATATGGAGATAGATTCGTGTGAAGAGACAACACTGCATGATGTAAACATGGAGGAGGAGATGAGAAGGAAAGCACAAGCTCGAAGAGAGGCTTATGATGACGACGAAGATGATCAACAGGGCGGTGCTCAGCGTGTGCAGTGTGCCCAACAATGATCAACCAAAACATGCTCATCTTAGTGATATCCAAAGTCCAAACATTTGCTTCTTTTCTTTTTTCGTAGACTTTGTCAATTCTATTACAAGAACCATGTCCTAATTCAAATCCTTAGTGCCATTTTTTGGTTTGAGAATAAAACTTTGTAGTTCTTGGGATTTGGCCTCTCCACCATATATTTAAAGTCTACAACGACGAAACTTAATGTTGCTTTTATATCAAGACAGTACAATGCTATAAAAGTTATATAAGGATGATGTAACCAAATCAACCATATTCAATTCACTTACAAAAACCAGTACTTATTTATGTTGCAACATCGATCTTCTTCTGTAGATATCGATATACATGTGTAATTGAAAAGGAAGGTGGCTCATACCTCGATTTTATGCAGAGTCGAGCCACAGCTAGAACTTTCTGTAGTTCACTAGAGTTATAGTTGTTACCTAAATCTGGATCAATCATCTTATCAATGGAGTTTGCAATGCAAGAGTCTTGTACCCATTCGATCAAGTCTTTGCCTTGTCTATCTGATGACTGTCCTGTAATCAGCTCCAACATCAACACTCCTAATTGGAATATCACGTTTCCACATTCCTCATCCGCACATGATCCTACACTCCAGCTTTTTTCAAACCATGAACATCATTGCTATAGTAAACAAGAATATTTTAGATTTTACCTTCAGAGCAAGAATCATGGGTTGCTTTGGGATGGTTTAGTGGGTGTCTGTTGACGCGGATATCTGAAATCTATAAGCAAAAGATTTCAGTTGTTTATAACTGGATTGTTTGCATCGAAATTTGTATCTTCGAACTTACTTTGGGAGTGAAGTTTTCATCCAACATGATGTTACATGAGTTCACTGAAACGTCATATATCTTTGGATCATTACTGCTGAAGATTAGCAAGTATTCCTGCAGTTAAAGGAGGCGATGATAATCATCTTCTGTCTCCTTTTAATACTGAAATTGTAAAAAACAACTTACTAATGCAGATGCAACTCCAATGGCTATTTGAATGCGAGTCTTCCAGTTCAAAGGAGTCTTAAGCGGATCTACCAAAAAAGGGGACAAAGATTCAGTGAAAGGATTTTGTTTCAATGATTATGCTTTTTAGGATTTTTTTTACCGTTGAGGTGTTCTTTCAAGCTTCCATTATCAATGTTGTCAAACACTAGTAGCCTGAAAAGCAAAGAAGAAGAAGAAATATAAAGAAGCAAACAAACAAAGAAATGTATTTTTTTCTAATTTGGAAGAAACAAAAGGAAACCTCTTGCGCCCAATGCAAAATCCACGAAGTGTAAGGAGATGACGATGACGTAAGCGTCCCAAAAGTTGAACTTCCTCAAGAAACTTTTCTTTACCAAGATCAAGAGACTTGAGTTCTTTGACTAAAGCTAACTCACCACCTTTGAATTTAGCAGTGTATGCAGATCCATGATAGTTACTGTAAATAACCTTACGGAAACCTTCTGTTGCTTTGATTATCTCCTTGTATGTGAATCGTCTAACAAATTCTATACTACCTGTGAATGATAATAACACAATTGTAGGTTATATAACAAACAAAAAAATGTTGAATCGGTGGACTCAACTTGTAATATAAATTGAGAATTTTAAAGTCAAACTATATTCAAAAATCAACACAATACTGTAAAGTTCATCACAAAATCTAACATAGTCCTCATGTAGAAATCAGACCAAATCACTCAGATGATTCATGAAACTTTGTAAGAGATCAGAACAGAGTATATGCAAAATATAGTTTCTAAAGGATTGACCAACATCAACTCCACTAAAACCTAAAACATACCACTAAAGGCAGCAATAACTAAGAAAAGTCAAAATCCAATATAGAACAGTGGAGTCAACACTCAACAACTCTAAAGCTAATCTGAAAACAGAAGTTAAATCATTTGAAATTCCGACGAAATTCTGACTTACCAGAGCGAGAACGACGGAGCCAAGAAAGAAGAAGAAACCGGATTCTGCGGCTGAGAAGAATGCGATCATCCATGGAAATTCGTTTCTTCACGAGCTTTTTGTTTCTTCTCACTTTATCTGTATCTGGTTTTTTGAAATTGAAGAGCGTAGATTGCGGAAAAGTTGGATCTGATGCGTTTCTTGGAAGTTTTTGGGAGTGTCAGTTGTACGAAGCTGAACCTGAGCTGTAAATCTCACTCTTTTTTTTTCTTTTTTTTTAATTAAAGTTTGTAATCATAAGGGTTTAACTTAATTTACTACCATGTTAGTTTTGTTTAATTTATTGTTAGTTAGCGCCAAAAGTCATTGTTAAAGTTGCTCAGTAAAATTATGGTTGGATATCATAAGATAACAGACAAAAAAAAAGTTCTATTGTGGTCAAAGCGGTGCCCAAATTTTATAGATTCTAGGCAAAAAAATTATTTTATATATTTTATTTTGGATAAAAATATATATTATAACTGAATTTTTTTATATAAATAGTAAAATATATAATTTAAAAAAAAATATTTATAAATATACAATTTTTTATAACTTAATTTTTTTTAAATATACAAATTTTTTTAAAAATAATAATATTTATAAATATTTATAATAGTTATAACTAAAAACTATATTTATATTTTACTATACTAGAAAAATACATCATAACAATTTTTTTTTGTAGTTTTAAATGTATAAAACATAATTTTACACTATTTTATNTAGTTTTAAAGGTATAAAACATAATTTTACACTATTTTATAGTTTATTTTAACTATTTTTAATTTAAATTATCAAATATTAAAATTTGAAACAATTTTTATAAAATATTTTAAATAACGAGTATTATTTTAAAATTTATAAATAAAATTTTAAATTAAAGTAAAATTATATTAAATTATAGTAATATATTAATAATTTTTAAAATTAATAGTAAAACATTTCTAAACATTGTTAGACCTAAATAGAATGACTTTTTTTCTGTCGTAACAACCAACTGTCGACAAATGTTCATCGTCAAAAATATTGCCTACAAAAATACTTAAACGCCCAATGGAAGCATAATAACG
This sequence comes from Leavenworthia alabamica, assembly GCA_000411055.1. Lineage (NCBI taxonomy): Eukaryota > Viridiplantae > Streptophyta > Magnoliopsida > Brassicales > Brassicaceae > Leavenworthia > Leavenworthia alabamica. Next base: position 20,777 of record KE158440.1, on the reverse strand, counting down.
AGTCAGAGTCATGATGGTCTTCTAAAGAATGATTTTTTAATAGCATGCGATTTTTAGTTTCTACACCATCAATTAAACAAGTGTTTTATGAAAAAAGAAGAAGTAATAATTAATATACTATGTAGGAAGCTTTAGCCAAGTTACAAACTTCCACGATTCATTTTTTTTTATTTCAAACAAAAATTAAGACCAAACAAGGGTGGTCACTGTCAATTTGTCATGGCCAATTTGGGATTTTGCAAGGAGTTTTAAAAGTATATCGGATAAACCAATGTTAACTATTTAACACATGCTCAACTTATACGGCCAATGATAAGGTATTCGCATTTAAGAGAGTCTGAAATGTTGAGTTTAATTTATTATTATTATTATTTAACACCAAAATTGTATTCCAAAATACTCCATTAGTGACCGATATTTTTTTTAATTTGAAGGATATAACTACTATGTATATATATATATATGTATAATGAAATTAGAGATATAACAGTATTATTCTGAGGGCTACAACTCTATACTAACAAAAATGGTGTGAAACCACTAGATGATCTTTAATAAAAAAGGAACCATTAGATGATGAAACTTTAAATGATTGATATAAGATCAAATGCAAGGAAAAAACTGTGGGGTTTTACTTGAAAATGTGTTATTTCTAATTTTTTATACAGTATATTTTACCGAACAAAAATTATACTTATATCAAAAAGTTATCAATTACTTGCAAATATTTTCATGCAATATAAATAATTTTAATAAATTTGAAATTTTGCTGAATTTGAAATTATGTCACTCCCATTTAAAACTATAACTTTTTATATTTATTTACACTAAAATATATTTTTATAATTCCATCAAAATTTTATATTGTTATAATATTTTCAGTAACTGAATTTAACTATATATTTGAAAATTATTAATCTAATAATCACAGAATTCTAAAAATACTATAAATTTATATTTTAATAACACATTATTTATTTATTAAATTAAATATATATTTTTTTCACAATTTACCCATTATACACATGTACAGAACAGATCCGACCCGGCAACCCAATTTAAAACCCAGATTTCAGAAAATCAAAATTGTAAATTACTCATCTTCCTCGGCCTTGTGTCTCCTCTTTTTCTCCAGCTTGAGTGGCTTCGGGTACGTTAAACTCTCAAATTTCATCGTTCTTCTTCTCCTAGTTTTCTCCTTTCCGGGTTTACTTTGTGTTAACTGGTAGATTGATTTTAAACTGTTGTGGGATCGAATCGATATATCCCCTTGAAAGATTCCACCAAGCGACATTTGAAATGGGATTCTTCATCGGAAACCATTATTATAACCACTATGAGAGAAGAATTTGATATTGAATCTTTAAAGTTTTAATTTTGAAGAATCCGTTGTTTATTTGCATCTACATTTCCTTTTCTCAGCTTTACTGGGTTGGTTTATCTTCCTTCACTTTGCTGCAAATCGTGTTCCTTTTCTAGCTCTTATAGTAAGTTCAAGAATTTGGCTACATTTTAGATTGTGTTTCTCTGTTGTTTAATCTTTTAATGTCTTTGCTTCTTAGCTTGTATCAGAGCTTACATAATTGTTCTGAATGGTCAACTTTTGTAGGTCAGATTTGAGAAGTAAAAATGAGAAGACATGGGAACTTTGCAGAATCATCACCTGCCAATGCATATGGAGGTGGACAGATACATAATTCACATTCTGATTTCCAAGGTCAATTAGAGGCATTTACTCCGGAGAGGGAACAACCATATTCAGATTCAAAACCAGATGGTCAATGGAGATGGGATAGAGATAGCTCAAATATGTCAAGGCCAATGACAACAACTCCTATTTACAATGAAGGTTACTCCAGTTTACAAAACCATCATGTGATTGGTCTGTTTCTTAAGTTTAAAGCCAGAAAGTCTTTGGTAAATTCAACAATTTGTGAATAAGCTATTGTACTAAGCATTGCTCATATTCATCTATGGCCTAGCTTTCTTTGAGTGTATATCTAGTTTCAGGTTTTTAATTCTTGATTCCAATGTTATGTTTACACAGGACAAGGAGTTGATTCCTCTAGGACGTATTATCGTGGCCAAATGGATTCAAAATCAGGTATGGAGAAGCAAGGCAACGATTCCAGAACTCAACCACAACACCAAGAAAACCTTGGGATGCAGACCTTTGAAAGTCTTGAACAAAGGTTCATGGATGATATGACAAGACTAGCTAAAGATCAAACCGCAGCAGAGGATGCAGAAATTGCCAGACATCGAGAGGTAAGCAACATATTGTAAAGCTCTGCTTCTGAACTACTCTATAGTTTCGGTTTTAAATCTGAAATCTGTATACAGAAAATAAAGAACATTAATACTCGGTATGAAGAACAGTTAGCTACACTCAGAGCACAACACACAGGTAAAAGAGAAGAGATCATGAGGAAAGAATCACAAGCTAGGCAGCAACAATATAAGCCGCAAGCCATGGGGATGATGGATCAGTACCATCCAAACGCAGGTGGTCCCCAAGGTTACATTGGTAATGCTCAAGATCCAGCGGCTGTGGCGGATGCACCATCCAGATCATATGGCTCCGATCGGTTTGATGGATATGGAGAGAGAGCTCGGTTTCAGGGTGGAAACAGAGATCATGGGTTTGAGTCTAGGGGTCAGTACCCTGGTGGAGCTGTCTATGACCCAGTCTCACGGTTCTACTGATGTGATATCTACTTGAAGATATTGTGTTTTGGGGATCCACACTCACTTTATTTTTCTTATCTAGTTTCTAAATAAAAATTAGAATTGGAGATTATATTTACTAATTTATCTATCAGCCATTAAAACTTGTGCAAAAAAATAGTTTAATTTTACTTTTATATTTTTGTTGCTTATACCGGTCACTGCACTAGACATTTTTTAAAATTAAATTCAGTGGAAAGCTTAGTAGACTAGACGATGAGGCCATCCATCCGGGTAGCTTACTGCCGAGACATGAACCACCCGTGATTCGGAGTAAGACTGACCGTGTTCCGGCCATGAAAGATGGACCAATGACCCGGAACAAGGTCAACCACTCAAGAGATCTTGGATGATCTCATGCTGAAACCGGCCCAAGTGATTGATGACAACATCACTTGGCCACTCTTGAAGACATCATCGTTTGAAGAAGTGTTCACCATCACTCTTGGTTGAAGACTTCAAAGTCGCTTTAAGGAATGATACTCTTTTACTCTAGCCCGAGTTTTAATCCCAAAGAGGTTTTTCCGTGGAGGAGTTTTTAATGAGACCATACCCTTAAACCGCATGATCTTGTTGCTTGCAACAAAGATCAACCAGAACTTTGATCCGGATTAAAGTATTATGTGGACTATCCACTTAATATTTGATTCGGTTGGTTTAAATTAAG